>JASDQU010338135.1:0-12540 GCA_032191745.1 Picea mariana
TGGAGGATTCAGCGAGATGAGCATGCCAGAGGAGATGCGGAGAGAGTGTTGCATAATGTGTAGGGGAACCTGTCTCGATTGATGCACATGATTCATATGGTTCAAGTGGAGGATCTGCCAGAGGCTATGCAACGTCAAGTGGTGCGTGTACCCCGTGCGTGGGTGCAACTCTTTCGGCATCTCACAAACACCGTAGTGTGCTACAATGACACGCATCTATCACCACAGGCGTAGATGCCATGGTCATATTATATACTGACCATATATGTATTTTGAGGGTGTGAGCCCCAATTTGTACTGTGACACCATATTTTTTTGAAAAGATGAAATGTAAAAAAATTGGTCTTTGGCTTTACTTATATATGTTACAATGTTTACATGCATGAATGTGTTTTTTTTGCTTAGTTATGTGACAAATGCCAAACTAAAATATAATCAGCATATGCATCAGATACATGATTAGAACTTCTAGGTATGTAATTATAAGTAAGAAAATCAAAGTATCATTCCAAAAGTCGTACTTGTAGGAATCATCAGAGTAGAGTAGGGTCTCTCAGAAGGTAACTGTCATTTAACTGACATACGACTAATTCAGAGTTCAGGCAAACCTCTAAAGACCGAACACCATGTGAAATGACATCGTGTAATAGTTCTATAACGGTGCTATACTCAACCACATTATTCATTGATGACTCGAGACTAACACCACCTGAAGACACCAGTTGGCCTTCGGGTGAGTAAATGAACTAAGCGACATAAGCCATGTTTTGTGTATGACAAATGGAACAGTCCGTGAATCCTAAGTAAACTGAAGACTCCATTGCCATCTTCCAACCAAGGGAAAACTTGGTAAGCAAGCCGATGACACAAAGGAAAAGATATATATACACTAAGAAACACTAGTATACAGAAGGTCACGCCCAAGCTTGAGGGCTTACACGCAAAACCTTTTAAAGTAAAGCCCATTTATGGGCTCATCCAACATATTCCCTTCATAATATTTCAATTCATAGGCTCATTTCTCTAAGACACGTCGCATGATATAAGGACCGTGCCACATGGGGTTGAACTTGCCTGCCCCAACGATTATTTGGCTTGGTCATACAGGAGAACCAGGTCACCCTCAGTGTACTACCGAGGATAGATAGACCTATCATATTGAACCTTAACACGTCATTTATTCGCTTCGATAGCTGTAAAGGTATCTCAAAGTTGCTCATCGAGACTCTCTAGGTGCACAAGGCATTCTTCAAGATCGGATGTGTTAGGCAGAAGCTCAATTACAAACTTGAGGGAAGGAATTTTGCATTCAATTGGAAGAATCGACTCCACACCATGTACTAATTGAAAAGGAGAAAAAATGGTGGAAGTCTTTACTGAGGTTTGATATGCCCAAAGTGCAGGGTAAAGCATCAAATGTCAGTTAGACTTACTTTCGCTGACAGTTTTTTACAAGATGGTCTTGAGAGATTTATTCACTGCCTCTACTTGTCCATTTGCTTGGGGATAATAAGGGGAAGAATGACCGTGTTGAAACCCTAGTTTTCATGCTAAATCTTTCATCATTTCATTCTGAAAGTGACTGCCATGATCAGTGACAATCTCTTTTGGTATTCTAAATCAGGCTATAATTTGGTTCAATACGAAGAATGTTGCAGTCTTACCATCAGATTTAACGATAGGCATGGTCTCTGCCCATTTAGTGAAGTAATCCATGACCACAATGATATGTTGATGCCCCCCAGTCGAATCTGGGTTACAGTCCATAAAATCTACCCCCCACTTGGTGAAGGGACCCACGATGATCATTGGGTGAAGAGGGGTTGGGTCCGAGTGAACACCTGGCAAGGGTGACACTTCTTGACCACTTCAACACAATCTTTAAAAATTGACGGCTAAAAATAACCGACTCGCAATATTTTTTTGGGTTGTTGCAAGCCCAGATAAATGCCCACCACAAGCCCCAATGTGACAATCATTGAGAACTGACTCATCTTCCTCGTGACTCAAGCAACAATGCAAAATATTATCTACTCCTCGACAATGCAAAGTGTCGTTGATGATAAGGTAATTTTTAGCCTGATGACATATACGTCGTCGATCATCTCTCGATAGATGTTGCGATAGCTTCAACGTTTGAAGATAAAGTAGAATGTCTCCATACCATGGGTCTGAAGATGAGATAAGGAAGATATGTTGATCCGTGAACGAGTCGTCATGAAAAATGTCCTCAACTAGTCAAGGGAAGTCTGATATCAACTCAGCAAAAACTAGCAATTTTTTAGACTTCGCCGAAGCAAAATTGAGATCAAATTCTTGCAAAATAACAATCCACTTATTCTATTTCCCCCCTATGATATGCCTAGTGAGGACGTATTGAAATGGATTGATATCTACAACTACGATAGTTTTGCAAAGTAATATATAATGTCATAATCTTTGAACTGCATGTATGACGACCAAGGCTAGTTTCTCTAAACGAGAGTATTTAAGTTCAGGATCGACCAAGTTTCGACTGAGATAGTAGACAATGTGCTCATAGAGCTCATCTTCCTCCTCAACCAGAACCATACCAATCGTCTCTTTGGACGCGACGATATAAAGCAAATAGTCTTTACTGTAGTTTGGAGGCTTCAATAGAGGTGTTGATACCAAGGCTTTCTTTAGAACATCGAAAGATTCAGGGGCTTGCTCATCCCATATAAAGGGAGTATCTTTCTTCAAAAGATGCATGAAACCCTTAGTTAAATTGACATAGTTCACTATGAACTGACGTAAGAAGTTATCCTTCCCCTGTAAACCTTGAAGTTGTCGAATGGTGTGCGGGGAAGGCAATTCAAGTATTGCCTCAAGCTTCATAGGATCCACCATGATCCCATGCTCAGATACTAAGAATCATAAAAGACGGCCAGACCTAACGCAGAAGATGCACTTGTAAGGGTTCAACTAGATGCGATAGTAACGACATCTCTCAAATACTAATCGAAGCTGAGTGGAGTGATCTACTCTCTTACGAGAGTGAGCAGCGAGATCATCGAGGTAAGCTTCGACAATATGCTTGAGATCGTGAAAAGCAAAGGTCATGGCACATAGGAAAGTTGATCCGACATTTTTAAGGCCGAAAGGCATTTTTCGGTATGCAAAAGTACCTCAAGAACAAATAAACGTCATCTTATGTTGATCCTCGGGTTTGATTTGAATTTGATTATACCTTGAAAATTAGTGCATAAAAGGAAAGATTTCACTTCCTCCACACTCATTAATAATCTTGTCAATGAAAGGAATCGAGAAGTTATCTTTAGGACAAGCCTTGTTCAGGTCTCGAAAATACATACATACACGGATGGTCCTTGTTTTTTATTCAAGGGAATGGGGTTGGACACCCATTCAGTCAAGGGAACCGGGTAGATGAAACCAACATTAAGTAGCTTCTCTACCGCTACCTTAATAGCAAGGGCCTTCCTAGTATTAACAACTCTAAGACGTTGTCGAACATGTCTAGCATCTAGATAAGTCTTGATCTCATGTTCGACAATGCTAGGATCGATCCCTGGAAACTCTTCATACGACCAAACAAATACATTACGAAATTATTTAAAGATATTGGTGTAGATCTGAATTTCTCCAGGTGAACAATCTGCATCGATATATATGTTCTCAATTTTTCCAGGAACCCGAGAGATGTCGATCGTGACGGTAGGAGAAATATTCTCCACGTTTCCTTCAGCATAAATACCATGTGTATCTAGTGGAACCACAGTGTGACCGACCATCTCACTCAAGGTAGATCTAAAGTCATCATGTTCAATACGAACAAGCTCTTGGAGGAAATAGGAGTGATGATGCATATCGTCCCAAGGTATATCAGGATCATACATGGCCTATAATATGGCTTCATCCGAGGGTAAAGTATCGTCGAGGCAATCATGCAAACAAAAGATTGGACGACCCATACGGGCTCTAGAACAGAATCCTCCTCGTCCGTCTGTGAGGAGAAAGGATCTAAGTCAACATTAGCGTTAAGAATAAATTGATACACAATTTCTATTGTTGATAGTGGCATTGCCATCCCAATGTGTGATTGACCTTCGTATGACATATCCGGGGAAGGTAGGGTCCAAGGGTCATTGAAATATGAAGTACGGAAAGGAACGAACTTCATCGACGATGAAGACTCACTAAAAATGGCATGAATGTGATGAATTGGTGCCATGAAATCAAAGCTACCCATGAGAGAGGAATACATTATGACACCAAGATCCTCATTTTTTTACTGAGAATTGTTGGTCATAGGGAACGAAGGTCCAACTGATGCACTAGGACTAGCATGCACAAAGGACAATTGATCAATCGTCATTAATTTCCCTTTCTGAGGAAAACATTAAGTGCGGAAAATGGACGACACACCTGATGTTATGGCATAGGTCCAATTACACCCTAGTATTAAATTATAGTCGAGAGGTGCATCAACTACCTTGACATCAACCTCCACTGTCTTTCCACCTAACTGGACCATAAAAGCGGGAAGAATTTTGTGGGGTCGGAACGAACGCCCATCAAAAGAAATCAACATAGTCATATATTGGGATAGAGTCAGAGAGCCAATGGATTTCCAACAGGTTAGGGACATCATGCATGTCGCATCACCTTCATTAGTTACAATGCGTTTGATGGTAATTTTAGTGTACTCCACATGGATTTGAAAGGTCACGTGGTAAGGTAAGCGAGGCCTAACATCTGTGACATCAAACATAATAATCTTCGAGCGACACGAGTCTAGAGCTCCTAAAGCAAATAAAGAGGTGCTCCTCTGTGAAGGACATGTCTGGAGCACCTCCAAAGCCGACATCGCACAAGGGGTTTGACTCAGATATTTGACAATCGAATAATTATGGGCAACTCTGGCATTAGGATTATGGGCAGAGCATTTTAGTACTCCTTTCAGAATACGAGGTGGAGGTTCCATATTTTCAATCTGCAAGGGCGTTTCCAGAGGAGGACGAGACTCTGGACCTACAATAGTCTGTGACGAACCATAATCACGAGATCGAGTGGCTACATCAATATGAGACTTGACCATATTGACACATAGATGGCCACCTTCATGTGCCAAGGGGTTTTGACTCCTGCTCGACGCATTTCTGATGTTGGGAGCCCTCGAGGCCATGTGCTAATTATGTGGAAACAAATTTGTCAACACAATGGGTAGTTGTGATAAGAGCCTCGAGGCTTCCTCGATTTTGGGGCATAGGTGGGTAAGGTGATCATCTTTACAAAGTTTACAAGGAAACTTCACCTTCCATTTTTATTTCTTTCCCTCACCAAAATTATTATTCAATCTATCATTGTTAGTGTCGTCCTTGACGTTATTATTATTTTTCCCTCCCTTACGATTATTACTTCATCCTTTCCTTCTATTCCCTCCTGGTTGTTGGTTACCATTTTGGTTTGTCGACGACTGTACAAAATGCACATTTGTCGACTGAGTGGGAGTGGAGGACGAAGTCGAAGCTTGTCTTGCTACAGGCTGGTTTAGAGACAAATATTTCAACTGGTTCGTCACCAAATCTGTAGATTTAGCATATGCGGAGCCTATGATGCCATCAACATGATGCCCAACCTTTTGTATAGGGTCATAGTTCGATCACGGTGTGTCAAGAAGAATTTCATACAACATCCCAGATTGAGCATATATGAGGTCCAATTGTTGGGCTTTGAAAATAACTTCTTCCTCAGATGTCACTCTCGATGTAGAGACATCCTTCGAAATATAAGGTAATAAGTACTTAAGGAACCATTCCAACATAAACTCTAGAGGAATGTAGGCTTTGATCAACCTCTTCCATCTACGCCACTCTTGGATATGGTCTGCGATATGAGTGGCTTTATCTTGGTGGAGGGTCGACAAAAGTTTTATGTCGGCATCATAATGAACCAAAAACTGGAAGTGGTTGATAAAGACCAAAACCATCTTATTAAAGTTTCTGTATGTTCCCCTAGGTAGCTCAATGTACCATTTCCTGTCAACCCCCGTGAGGGTCGTTGAAATAGCCTCAAATGAATAGAATCGTCATTAAGGGAATTAGATGAGCACCAAAGATGAAATGTAGTAACATGATCACCCAGATCCTCACTAGTCTTTCCTTCGAATTTTGGAATGTTCGAAGGAAGCTTGGTGGGGACAAGGGTCCATGACGGATCGTGATGCACCGGGTCATTCATTAATTTTAACAAATCTGGCAGATTAAGCAAGCCATAAAATGGAGTCAGGGTTGCGATGTCTGAGTCCATGCTCCCAGGAAAGATTGGTGTTGAGTGATTGTAGGCCATCCAAGGTTTTGGTATATACGATGGCCCTGTTTGGGAGGGTAACATCCTCCTCCAAACTGATTCATAAAAGGTTGTATGGGCACCATACCTGCGGAAGTGACACAATGAGGGTTATATACATTGCCCCCAACAGGAGGAGCTCCGGGTTGGGGTTTTCCCACGGAGTGAAACCGATTCCCTCCGGATGATAGAGGGGGATTTGCCATAATAAATGCATTTTCCAGAATTAGCACGGAGGAAGAAGGGGTAAAGGATGAAATATAGGAAGTGACTTGTCCGTTCGGTTGGGCACTCCATCCAGGAGCATTAAGAATATGATTAGACCCGAAAGAAAAAGGAGGCCAACCTCCAACCATAGGATTTATTTGTGGAATATGACTTGCATCAAAAGAGACAGGAGCATACAGAGAAGCCATGCCCCCAGTTCTAAAACTAGGATTTGCATTAGTCGTTGGAATAGAGGATGAGAGTTGTGATGTCATGTTGGGCATACCAAAAGAAAAAGGATTAGAGACCAAAGGTATTGATTGAGAATTGTATCTTGGCATACCAAAAAGAGACCCAAAGGGGTTCACTCCTATGGGTTGAGTAGAACCCACAGGTTGGGTAATAGTAGGGTCGGGGATCTCTAACATTCCAACCGTCGAGGCTAAAGGAGTCGAAGGAATCCCACTAATAATAGAAGATATAGGAGTCGAGGGACTCCTTGTGATGTTTGAGTTTGACTCAGTTTTCATAATTGGATAATCACAAGTCCGTTACACATTATTTTCGTCACCCTTATGACCGTTAATGATGTAAACCTTATGTTGTCTTTAGAGGGATCAATGCCCCAAATTCTTGAGGAAAGAAGGGAGAAGAACTTTACCTGAGAGATGAAATCACATTTTCCTTTGTAAAAACCCTAGTAAGGAGGATCATTGCACCCTGCACTATGCATGGGGTGCGACAATCCCATATCGTCGCAAGCTATACTAAACCTAGACTGCGACGTCGTCGCAGGCTACACTATCGCTGAGGTGCAACGATTTTCGTACGTGGGAAAAACGAGCATCTTCTCGATGCTTCTAGAAGGAGAAGCTTCTATGGTGAGGTGGCCTCTGATTGGTTTGGATCTTACTCACTTTTCTGATTTAGCGGGATCATCCTAACCTCCTCACCTTATCGTCTTCAGCTTATAAAAGGAGAGGAGCTCTCATGGAGAAAGTTAGTTTGGGCTTAGTAGCTTGGTAGATTGTAAATTTGGCTTGAGATTGTTAGCTTGGTTAGAGTGGTTTTGAGCTTTGCTTTGTCAAGATAGATTGTGAGTGACTCTCAAATCTATAGTCACAAAATTTGTGGAGGAAGAAGTGTGTGGGAAGCAAGGAACTGTTGGAAGGGACCTTACGACATCAAGGCTTTGGTTGTAATCTCTCTTTCTATTATTTAATACATATGCACTTTTCTTTCCTATATGAATCTTATTTGTCCATATTATATGATTCCTTGATCACATACATAGTTTCATATCAAGTAGACTCTGTTATTCTTGTCTTCGTTGGCTTGTGTTTCTTTGCAGATATTTCTCCATAAGCCTTACGACGGAGCTTGGATTGCATTGACGAAGTCAGATCTTCAATATTTAAAAGGTATGTCCTAGATCCATTTCTCATTTGATAATTTAAATCTAAGGAAAGAGTAGTGTATTGTCTTGTTTTGTTTTAGTTTCGTAGTGAATCTAGGGGGATTGATTTGTGTCCTCACTTAACAATTAGCCCGATAACAGTAACATCCTCCTCCAAACTGATTCATAAAAGGTTGTATGGGCACCATATCTGCGGAAGCGACATAATGAGGGTTATATACATTGCCCCTAGCAGGAGGAGCTTCAGGCTGGGGGCTTCCCATAGAGTTAAATTGATTCCCTTTGGATGGAACTCTGGAGGACAGAGGGGGATTTGCCATAATAAATGCATTTGTTGAAATTAGCATGGAGGAAGAAGGGGTAAAGGACAGAATATAGGAAGTTACTTGTCTGCTCGGTTGGGCACTCCATCCAGGAGCATTGAGACTAGGATTAGACCTGAAAGAAAAAGGAAGCCAACCTCCAACCATAGGATTTGTTTGCGGAATATGACTGCCACCAAAAGAGAGAGGAGCCATGCCCCCAGGTATAAAACTAGGATTTGCATTAGTCACTGGAATAGAGGATGAGAGTTGTGATGTCATGTTGGGCATACCAAAAGAAAAAGAATTAGAGACCAAAGGTATTGATTGAGAATTGTATCTTGGCATACCAAAAAGAGACTCAAAGGGGTTCACTCCTATGGGTAGAGTAGAACCCACAGGTTGGGTAATAGTAGGGTCGAGGATCTCCGACACTCCAACCGTTGAGGTTGAAGGAGTCGAAGGGATCCCACTAATAACAAAAGATATAGGAGTGAAGGGACTCCCTGTGACATTCGGGTTTGACTTAGTACTCATAATTGGATAATCACAAGTTCGGGAGGTGGAGATATATGTACCATGTTTCTTAACTCTACATCTTTTAGAAGGCAATTTCGGTAAAGACTCAGGATGTGGTGGTAAATTCAACAAACGGTGAGACCTGCGAGGAAGTTGGTCTTGCTCCACGATGACTCAATACTCGAGATATAAAACCAAATCCCAAGGACAACTAACAATCAAAGAGCACACCAAAATAAAGCAAAAAGACCAAATGCAAACAAATAAGATATAAATGCTGAAAAGGGACATCCCTCACTAGAGTAGGTATGTCTCACCCAAGAGGGGACTGAGACTCCCTTCAAAACATTAGAGGTATCATAATCAATTATAATGGCCCTCGTGGGCTTAACAACGCAGTCGGTCGGATCCCCCTAGAGAGGTAATCCTCCATAAAGGTTGTGTGTTGTCCGACCCTTATCTAACTCAGGGTACTTGAAGAATAACCCCTGCAAGTAAACTATGTCAAGCAACTAGAGTCACCACAATATAACCAATGTGCAGGCAAACAATCGTAAGTCCGGTCCATCGTATGGGCAGGATAACAAAACTCGAAATCTTGAAAGAACTGCCTCTCATGAAGGTAAAGGTATTGGCAAGACCCCCAAATACGAATAGAACCCCATAAATATCTCTAACGCTAAGAAGGTATTAGAGGGATATCTCTATAGTCAATTTTGTGTGACCTCGTGCTTAACTCCGGTGTGAGCGGAGCCTCCTGGCATCACTAATTACACAATGGGTTTCACCACTCCCTGGTCAGACACATATGTTTAGTTTAATAGCCCTGGAGAAGTTTACTCACAAAATCCTATTCCAAGTCCCTATGTCCTATACTTGTTTGTGTACCCTGAAAAATAAAATTGTTTCTAATCAATTTTAGTTAATCAACGTTACTTTTAATGGCTTCTTCTTACTCGAGGTGTGGTGAAACTGATGGTATTATGACTCATCATATAAAAGAAGCGAATATATAAACACTGCTAAGTACTAATATTGAATTCTAAAGAGATGGTATGCTTCTAAATGCAACTTTCAATGCAACCTCTACAATTTCAATGAAATGCAATCTCTCCACACGTGTCAAAATCAATGTAAAGTAATCAAAAGAGAAAATCCCATAATGCAAAATGAGCAAATCCCATAATTCAAAATGAGCAAATCCCATAATGCAAGACTACATAGCTGATGTACGCGACTGTTTGAGAAATAGTCGTGTATGTACACACCCTATAGAAGGACAACTCATGTAGGTATGCGTCTGTCAAGGGAAAAACCGTATATGTAGTAAAACACTGACATGGCAAGGGTTAACCCAAGAAACTCAGATGAAAAGTAAAAATAGGCTGTCAAGCAATCATGCGACAAGGAAACTCAGGCTAACAGAGAGAAAATCAAGGAGAACACACTCCAAACCCCAAAAAAGAAGATCAATCCCCAGTGTGGTCGCCAATTCTGTTACGAGGGAAATCTCTCTATGGCATGGGGTAAATCAAAATAGACGGAATGACATGTAGAAATCAACTCTAATAACAAATATGTTATATAATTGAAATTCTAACAAGACAAGGTCAAGAGCCTACCTCGTCTGGATGTTTGATGAAGACCAACGTTGAGCACACAATTCAAAGCTTTATACCTGTAACTTGTCCTCAACAACCAATATACACAAGCATATGGTGGCGATATATAGTGTTAGCATATAGATTAGCATAATCTATTAACATACATGACAAATATTTCCATGGAATAATAATTCAAGTATTTGCAAGGTATCAATTGGACGAGAAAAGAGTATTTCTATTAAAATATCAGCAGAAGTATATATGTAACAAACTTCTGTATCGACACATATCGGAACCGAGAAACTAAGTCCCTCCAGCTGGGCCTCCACCACTTCAATCCTCCACCAAAGGCAAGATCATATAAAAGATACAATGAGATTCTCCATAAGAAGGAAGAGCTTGGGGGTTCAACAAGGGGTTCAGACTTTCAAGGACAAAGGGATGCTGACTCAATATGAAGTGAAATTTCTCTAGAGTGTCTTTGCTCTCAAAGTTGTATTCCCTTTTTCAAGGCTTGGATATGGCTCAATTTATAGCCTTCAAATGGAACTGAAGGGCCGAGTCAAAGCATTTCGAGTAGATGGAAGGTCAAGGATCATGGATCTTGTTACATGGCATGGAAACTCGACATAATTTTTAGTTTTGAGCACCAAACCCAATGCACGGGGGCTGTAGTGGAGCAACCTGTGTATACGCTTGTTGTTTAACTGATAGGGCGCGTATATGTGGAAAAATGTGTTTTTTTTTGCTCTGGAAGGTACAAAAGGGGACTTCAAGTTTGCATAGGGAAATGGAAAGGCCATCTAAGAAAGTTGCATGGGGTGAGACAAAATTTATTGTAACATCTAGCGCTTTGCATTAGTCTTTGTTTGGAGCTATGTTCTTGTTATTGTTTGGTGCATTGGTGTTTGTTTGGAGCCCCTGGTTCGCCGCATTGGAAATAGGGGTCTCGGGTTCCTCCRTTTGAATTAGGTTAGAATCTTGTTGAGGTAGGTTTTGAATACCAATTTTATGGGKTTTGAATGACTTCAAGAAGGGACACRTGGACTAACTACCTATGTCCATTCTATGTTTGTATATCTCTTATGTGTGTTGTATTAGCTTGTGTTTATTGTGTGTCTTTCCTCTTTGGTTGGCATTTCGACATATTGGGCGCTTGTTGTGTTTGTTATTTGRAAAGGCTTGACTCATCCTTTTGGAAATGTTCCTTTGGGTGTTTACTRTCTACTCTTTCTTTGGTTCCATTTGYRGAAKATTTGGGACATAGACCTACAAGGAAATTCAGGAAATGYAAAGAGTATTGTGCAGGCATGAGGATTTCATCAATAGTAGCAGRGTGTCTATATTCTCAATGACARTTAAGGTTAACATGAGTATGAACATCAATGCATATCCCAAAATGCAATGGTCACGGAAACCATGGTGCAACAAAAAAGGCAAATCCAAGTTATGGAAATTGAATGCTCAATGTTCAAGAAGGTGGTCTGTAACCTCAACAAAGTTTCYCACTTAGTTGCCTTAAATTACAAAAYGCCAATGAATTATGCTTATGATGATCTCCAGGAAGAGGAAACAATTCAACAAATGATCGAAGACATGGACTTCGACAATWAGAATCACATCCCACTAATATTGGTCAATATGAGGCCCTAAGAAAGCACGACTTTCATTATTATTTCATGTGTTATGTAGAATACTATTAATATTAGGTGTATTTTTTAGAGTCTATACTAGCAAAACAAAATTGAAATCCTTTGTGAAGGATGATTTGGATCTTTCTATACCTAACACATATTGTTTGATAGTTATGCTTTTTTTTTGTTAAGAGACAAATTCCTCTTTGTATTACTATGTTGTCCAACTTAGCTACAACCTACTTCTAATACAAATATTGCATGTTTATTTTATTTTATTTATCATAACAAAATTACATTGTCGGATGTTGTAAAGCATTCATGTTTGCTTCATGAGGCCTATAGCATATAATACCTATAATTGTCCCCTTATATATTAACGACTAAAAACTTCATTCATGGCGATATTGCACCATTCCCTAAAAAAAATAGTTTCCTCCCATCTTTTTAGAAATTACATCCCTTCTTTCTATCCATCGAAATAGTATTAGTCATCATCCCTTATTTGTTTCATTCACCACCCATGA
>JASDQU010338136.1:0-11365 GCA_032191745.1 Picea mariana
ACTTCACACGCCACAGTATTCTGGACACCCCCCCCCTTAAAGGAAGAATGGCAAGGGGGGTCCGGAATCCACCTGAGAGTCGTTGATCATGATGAATTAATCTCGACCATTCGATATTTGCATGTCCAATTCCAGACCCTCGCCCCCCATTAAAAGTAGAATGGCAAGGGGGCTCCATAGTGCATCCTCAGCCGTAGATCTAGGTGGGTGGACTCTGGCCATTCAGATCTACTCACTACTTACCCTAATGCGCATTCACGCCCCAGCGTAAAACTTGAATCTCTTCCTCAAATTGGACGGTCGTTACAGACCCTGAGATTTCTTGAAGGAATCTTGTTCATCCATCGGGATTTAGCCACATGCTATTTTCTCGACATTATGGATCGGGATTTCTCAAGGAAAGAGCCTGATTTTTTGTCAACGGAACTCCCAAATCCCCGATCCCTATTTTCCTGAAATGGGTAATCTCTCGACACGTCACCTCCTTAAATCAGATGGTCCACAACTACTCCANGGGTTTCCACCGAGCAAAATCCTGACCCCTTGTCAACAGGAATCCCAATCTCACGATTTTCGATTCCCTGGAATGGGAGATCTTACGATGCGTGGCCTCCGTCAATCAGAAGGCTCAAATCCATCCTGGGGTTTTCTCCATGGAAAATCCCAAACTCACGGGGGTTTTAACCCTCGAGTAACTCTGGATAGATCCAATGGCTGTCGGTTATTTTCCAGCCGAAATCTAACGGCCCATATCAGTTCCTACCCAAGCATTCTTCCATGACTCCTTGGACGTGGAAAAGATCCACGGTCCAGATAATCTCATGGACCTTGGAGATATATGATCCCAAATTTCTCTCTATCCATGAAGATACAGAAAACAAAGGGGTAAGGCATCTTAACATCTTACCTTCTCCTACCAATCCAATGGTCGGGTGTGTCCGCAAATTTCCTGACAGAATCTCGTCCATCGACTCATACCTATAGGATAAGTTACTTAACTTTCCAGCTCCTTCCTCTGATCTGATGGTTGTGAGTGACCATAGATCTTCCAACGGGATCTCATCCATCGATTTGTCACTTCAGCCTTATGCTGTCATCTCAGTTTTCAAGAGGATCGTTCCTCCTTATGCAGGGTTACTAAGGCCTTACGCCCTCATAGCCGCCTTCCCGGTTCTTGATGGGCTTTTCAAGGAAGGTAATCCTATGGGGAGGGTTACTTAGGGTACTACCTGAGGTATATAACAATGTCATCCTCTCGAGAGCCAGGCGTGAAGTTTGAATTGGAACAGTATGCACACAACTAACGAATTCATGAGGACATAAACCAATTTCTCATATAAAATTTAGGAATTGTTAGTTAATAAAATATTTAACTTGATCATTTCATTTTTTCAGGATACGATGTATCTAATGCTGATCTTATGGGATGGATCATGCTGGACTTAGTTGATTAGCGATCTCCTTTTTTCTTATTTTGTAAAAAGGAGAAAACTTTCATAAATTTTGAAGATATAGTTTGATAATGAGTGGCTTTAGGCCCTCTATATTTGTAACTTTTAGATATTTTTTGAGATATGATCCTATCTTAGAATATAGGAAGTATAGCTTTCATAAAATATTTAAATACTCCATATTTTGTAATGGAAATCATCTTGGCTGAGGGCAGAAGATGGGTGAGTGATTCCAAGATTTAATGAAATACCATATATGCATTTTGGCTTTAGCCTTTTGTTAATGATGTTTTCATTTATGTTTTGTTAATCCTAATACATTAATGAGTCTAATATCTTTAGACTTAATGATCTATTATGTTTGGTATATTCATATTATAAATATCGTCTATAATTTGTTGCTCTAGATATAAATACTGTGATCATATCTCCAATTAGAACAATATGATTTATCTTTGAATTTTAATTGAATGATGAAATGCATAAGTTACTTTCAGATTTATCTTTTTGTAATTATGTGAAATTATAAGATGACAGGGTTCAATTTGTGTTCCCTCCTCTGTTATTAAATCTCAACTGCCAATACATGTTTTAAATTTATTCAGAACAATCTTAAAGTCTAGTGCAGATTTCTCTCTTGGGCATGGAAGTTGGATGTTCTTCACTCATACAGATGCTTGGACACACCTCACTAACTAACAACAGGTTATCTCCTTTGTGTTTCTCAATTTTTTCATTTAGCTATTAATGAAAGAAGAGTGTCTGGTTTAGCTTTTGACTACCTTCACATCTACGTTTCATAGTTTATTCAATTCAAGATTAATTAGATTTATAAAAGAAAACAGAAAAGTTTTAAATGTGCTTTCTTTATCTACTTCTTAAAAGAAATTATTTCCGCATTTGATTTCGTAAGTTTCGATTAAAGATTGCAATTTGTAATGATGTACATAAGTGATATTTGTATATTTTCTGCTTAAATACACCTACAATAGTTATATTAGAGAATATGTACTTATATAACATATAATTGTTAGCATTAGTTTAGTTACTCCTTTCTTTTTGTTTTCTTTTTAGGATTTTAGATTGGCTAATGGAGCCATTAAACCCATCAGAACGAGTTACACCAAACGACTTGGATTACTTAGACAACCTCGGACTGGACTCATTCTTCCAGTTAATGGATGGTCAATTTCTCCCGTCAACAAGGTTTAATGTATTTCCCACCTTCTGAGGGATATAAAGGTGCAATAACTTTGTATTCTCTAGATTCAAAGATCATATTCCCGAACTTCAAATTAATAATATCTTGATTATCAAAATCCCAATCTAGTCCCAACAATGTTGGATAGGTTGTAGTATTATCTACTATGTCAATGAATTCAAAGTATTCCATGGTGCACACACCATTTAGATCTATTGATATCCCCTTAAATATACCAATTGGTACCACTTTGTGTTGGTTTTTTATATTCAACTAAATTGGTGAATACCCCAATTGAGGTTCTCCCATAGCTTCCCATGTCTTGTTAGGTAAAACATTCACTTCAGACCCTAAGTCTATTATGATATCTCCCATATTGAAATCTCCAATGTTTTCATTCAACCTGAATTCTATACTTGTTCTTATCTTTTTTCAAACCTGATTGACTATCTTTACCCCTTATTCCCCAACATTACAATTTTCTAATAGATTTTGTAATACTTTCAAAGATGACTTATCATTTAATAGTTTTACACAAGATACCAAAAAGTTTCTTAAATTACTGACCTTTTCTGTAGGCTTCCCCTTGTTGTTCTGGTCAAATAACTAGGGCATGTCATACACTAGTACCTCATCTACTGGATTTTTTTGTTAGGGACCTAAACCCTCACATAGGTATAATAATATATTTCCATGTAATAAAGGTCAATATTAATAAGGCCAAGGAATAAGGAAGAATAAGTCCAATGTAAGAATACCTAATAGAAGCTTCTTCTTCTAGAAGGATATTCCTCTAGATGGTTCTTTTGATAAACATATTTAGTATAAATAGGAGTCGAGGGTATGCAAAACTTTTTCTTGGATATTATTGTAATAGAGATTTACTCTCCTGGAGGCTTCCCCCTTGAAGAGGCAAGTGAACATTTCTCTTAGTAATCAAACTGTTCTTTCTAGTGTTATTCTGGTATCATTTTGGTATTATTGTGGTGTTGTTCTGGTTATTCTGTTGTTCATCTACCATTTCTAGATATTT
This sequence comes from Picea mariana, assembly GCA_032191745.1. NCBI lineage: Eukaryota > Viridiplantae > Streptophyta > Pinopsida > Pinales > Pinaceae > Picea > Picea mariana. Next base: position 3,686 of record JASDQU010338136.1, read on the forward strand.
ATTTCAGTTCTGCATACTTTTTTATATTTGGAATATTAGAAGTGGTATCAGAGCATCTTCGTCAATAGAAAATTGTGGGTTAATGTTTTTTTAGGGTAGAGACGTATTTCGACATCTTTAAGCTACAAAGATCTGTCATTATGTGCATAAACCCGTGGTTGGGGATTCATACACACAGGATATACAAGTGGTACTTAAGCACATATCTGTTGGCCACCCTTGTAACCCCTATTGGTACCCTTTCAAGTGGTAGCACATAAGACAACACCTGTATATGGATCGACCTAGATCTCTTGAATCCCTCCATAGATAAACCGAAATCACTACACATTTATTCCTATTAAGCATTTGGGAATTTCATCACTGCAATATTGTTCAGATCGAAGTATAACTCCACAGTAGTAAAAAAAACAAAAAAAAAAGTTTGGATCTTGTTGGCACCATTATTTGAGACCTATTCTATTGGATTTCTATCTTCGCCCTTATCCCATTCATACCTATCATTTTTCAACAATTGTTTTCTTATGGACCCGACTGCTTTCCCACACCCTTATTTGGGATTTACCCCATTGGATTCAACTTGTTGCCCTGATCATTTCGATACACTTCACCCATACCCCATTTTCTGGGTGGTCCCACCCGCCCCTTTTTGTGTTCCCTCATCATCATGGACCATACCCATAGCCAATATTTGGAAGCTCTCTTCACTACCTTGCACTCTGATTTCACAGAAACACAATAAGAAGTGTGAAAACGCAGTGCTAATATTGCCACCGTCAATCAAACGATGCATTCCTCCATCGTCACCTCAATCGCGGAACTCAAACAAGAGCTCAAACAATACATTACTATCCATCTTGAATCTTCTACTATGATGATATGATCCAAGTTGCATATCCATGCACATATTTCCTTATCTGACCCACCTTTTCATACCAAAGGTGAAACTCCCTCTCATTTCTAGAATTTTTAGCTCTATCACTTTCAGCATGACCTATGCCTTCCGTGTGTGGATGTGAACAAATTTGATGGATGAAATCCCACTAGTTGGGTAACTCAAATGGAACATTATTTCTCTTTGTGTAGCATTATAGATGAGTTGGCCAAGCTATGGTATGGTGTACTCTATATAGATCAATAACATTGGAAATGGTGGCAATGGATAAAAAGTGCTTGCCAAGGGTATGTGGCTTGGATACAATTTGTGGCAGAGTTTTATGAATGCTTTGACACTGACACCAACCACTTAGGTCGTTTGGAAAATTTGAAACAATCTGGCACAATGGAAGACTTTATAACTTATATTGAGTGACTTTCTTTTCTTATAGAGGGCATGTCTGATGATTTTTTCCGAGAATGCTTTATAAGTGGCCTCAAGGATGAGATTCATGCTCATGTCCTCATGGCTCAGCCTCATATTTGGGTGGACACTACTAAAAGATCTAAGGAAGAACAATAGGTTGTCTCTTCTCAAAACTACAAACCCTCCTTTATTCCTCATACTAAACTAGTAACCCCCACTCCCCCTTCTACTCCACTAAAGATACAGAAATTGACCAGGGCCAAAATGGCTAAATGCCAACTCAAATTCCTTTGTCATAATTGTGATGAAAAATATTTTTTGGGACAGAAGTGTAAGGAACAAAATATTTTTATGGCCATCTCATAAGATGTTTCAGAAGAGGATGTTGAGGCTCCCCTCTTGTTTGTGTCACCCACACCCACTGACATAATCCCTCCCTCAGACCCTCCCAAAGTATAACCGATCATTTCCCTAAATGATCTCACTGGCTTCTCTGCTCCCCAAACCATCAAGATAATTGGTTACATCAAGCATAGGAAGGTCATCATTCTTATTGATAGTGGAAGCACCCATAATTTTATTCATCGCCGCATTTCCCAAGAAACTAATTTCTATATCCATGCAGTCAATAATTTCCAAATCATGATTGCCAATGGTGGGTCCATGAAATGTGGAGGGAATTGTGAAAATGTGTGTCTCCAAATTGGTGAATACCATCTGAAATATCATATGTTTTCTATTGACATGGGAGGTTGTGACATTATGTTGGGTGCATAATGCTTAAGTACTTTGGGTCCCATTCTCATGGATTTTAAGAAATTAACCTTGCAATTCGACCAGGAGGGCCAATAATATAAGTTCCAAGTCATCATCATTGGTTCCCCGGATATCATTAGTTCCCATCGCATGGAAACGATGCTCATGAAAAAAGGTGATTCTGGCATTATTTCCCAACTCCATGTCATACAAGCAACTGAGACACCCTCTACACTGCAGGACCTCCCATCCATACTCTCTAAACATCAAGTGGTTTTTTCCACTCCCCGTGGAATCCCTCCTTCTCATGGTGTTCATGATCATTTCATTCCCCTTGTCCCAAGAAGCCTTCCTCCCAATATCCGTCCATACCGTCACCCCTTTTCCCAAAAAAATGAAATTGAGAAAATAGTTCAAGAACAACTCAACGCAAGTGTTATCCTCCTTAGTATGAGCCCCTAATATTCTCCTGTGGTCATGGTCCTTAAGAAATAATATTCTTGATGCATGTGTCCTGACTTATGTGCCCTCAAAAAACTCACCATTAAAGACAAATTTCCCATTCCTATCATTGATGACCTCTTGGATGAATTGAGAGGCACCTAGTTCTTTACTAAAATTGATCTTCATTTAGGTTACCACCAGATTTGTATGAAAGAGGTAGACATTCCTAAGACTTCCTTTCGAACTCATGAGGTCCACTATCATTTTTTGGTCATGCCCTTTATCTTGTGTAATGCTCCCTCCACTTTCCAAAGCCTCATGAATCATGTCTTTCGTCCTTTTCTACGTCATTTTGTCTTAGTTTTCTTTGATGATATCCTCATCTATAGAAAAAATTAGACATACCATCTTTCTCATGTAGATCGAGTTCTCCATATACTCTCTCAGCATGAAATTTTCCTCAAAAAGTATAAATGTTCTTTTGGCACCTCAGAAGTCGAGTACTTCGGTCATCTTGTTGGAAAGGTTGACGTCAAGGTGGATCCTAAAAAGATTGAAGCTATGCAAGATTGGACTCACCCAAAGACTCTCAAAAGCTTGCGTGGATTTATGGGTTTAATAGGTTATTAGCACAAGTTTGTTAAGAATTATGGAAAAATTATGGCACCTCTCACTGCACTCCTTAAAAACAATTCTTTCACTTGGACTCTAGCAGCTGCTCAGGATTTTCAAACATTGAAGATACCCATGTGCACCACTCTAGTCATGGCCCTTCCTGATTTCACAAAGACCTTTTTCCTAGAATGTGATGCTTCTAGGAAAGGAATTGGAGTTGTCCTTACATAATAGGGTCGGCCTTTGGCCTTTACCAGCAAACAACTGTTCGAGACAAATTTGGTAAAATCAATCTATGAAAAGTAAATGTTGGCTATCATGCATGTCGTGGATCTTTGGAAACCTTATCTATTGGGGAAATCCTTCCAAATTAAGATAGATCATCAAATCCTGAAGTATTTTTTGGAACAACACCTTTCCTACCCCGAGAAACAAAAATGGGTGACTAAGATCTTTGGATATGATTATGAAATCATTTACAAGAAAGGCAAAGATAATGTGGTCGCTGATGAAATCCGGTATGATTGGCTCCAAGTTATTCACCAGGAATGGCTACATGATCCCAAAAGTTCGCATATGATACAAAAATTGTAGTCTAATTATCTAGTTTCTCTGGGGTTCTTTTGTATCAATGATGATCTTCGATACAAAGGTCGTTTGTATTTAATTAAATAGTAAAAAATTAAATCCACAGTACTTTCTGAGCTTCATGCTACACCCACAACTGGGCACTCCGGGTTTACCAAAACCTATGACCAGGTCAAACATTTTTTTTATGGGATGGTATGAAACAGGACATTCATAATTTTGTGGTTGAATATGATGTGTGTCAATGCAACAAGGGATAAACAGTCAAATCTCCTGGAGCACTACAACTGCTTCTGATTCCACCTTATATTTGGCGGGATATCTCTATGGATTTTATTGTAGGCTTACCTAAATTGAGAAATAAATTCATCATCATGGTGGTAGTTGATCGTCTTTCCAAGTATGCTCATTTTTTTGATCTTCAACACCCATTTACAAAATCCATTGTGGCTCAAATTTTCGTGGATCAGGCCTTCAATATTTAGGGCATGTCACATTTTATTGTTTTTGATTGCAACCCCACTTTCACTAGAAATTTTTGGCAAGAACTTTTCAATCTACCAGGCACCCCATTGCATCTCAACACAACTTATCATCCACAGACTGATGGTCAAACTGAAGCTGTCAACAAATGTTTGGAAACATATTTGAGGTGTTTTGCATCAGAAAGGAAGAATCAGTGGGATCAATGGTTACCACTAGTTGAATGGTGGTACAACACTTTGTACCATACAACTACCTACATGAACCCTTTTGAAGAGGAATATGGAAAAAATCCACCTTCAGTTATCTCATATTTTCCAAGTGTCTCGAAGGTCCAGGTGGTTGACCAAACACTTAAAGTTCGAGTGGCTATTCTCCATAACCTCAAAGAGAATTTGGTCATGGACCAGAATCGCATGACGCAACAAGCAGATCAAGGTCACTCTAAACATCAATTTGTAGAAGAGGATCAAGTGTTCTTTCAACTACATCCTTACAAGAAAAATTATCTCAAGGTTGACCATTGTTAGAAACTGGCGCCCAAATTTTATGGTCCTTATATCATTCTCAAGCGTGTGGGATAGGTGTCCTATCAGTTAGATTTTCCCAGTCATTCTAAGCTCCATCCTATTTTTCATGTTTTCTTCTTAAAGAAGGTGATTGGAACTAAGTGCCAAACTCAAGCCAACCTTCCTGAATTGGATGAAGAAGGATCCATTTGGATACAACCACAAGTAGTTATGGACGAGCGTTAGAATTGTCTACATCAACGAACCATCAAGGAAGTGTTAGTCCAGTGGAAAGATACAACTCCAACAAATGACACTTGGGAACCAACTACCATTCTGCCACAATTTCCTTATCTCAAGCCTTGAGGACAAGGTTGTTTTTAAGGGGGAGGGAATGTTAGGGACCTAACCCCTCACATAGGTAGAATAATTTGTTTCCATGTAATAAAGTTCAATATTAAAAAGGCCTAGCAATAAGGAAGAATAAGTCCAATGTAAGAAGACCTAATAGAAGCGTCCACTTCTAGAAGGATCTTCCTTTATATGGTTCTTTTCATAGACATATTTAGTATAAATAGTAGTCGAGGGTATGAGAACTTTTGTCTTGGGTATTATTGTAATATATTTCTTCTCTACTGGAGTTTTCCCCCTCGAAGAGGCAAGTGAACATTTCTCTCAGTAATCAAGGTGCTCTTTCTGGTGTTATTCTAGTATCATTTTGGTATTATTGTGGTGTTGTTCTAGTTATTTTGTTGTTGATTTTCCATTTCTACCTATTTATTTCAGTTCTTCATACTTTTTTGTATCTAGAATATTACATTTTTCTTGAGGTAGATGCAATATTCTCCTTCAAAATCTCATGTCTAGCTTCTTTGAAGGTCTCGTTTTCTTTGTGAGCATCAAAATTTTTCTCAGGTTCTACATTCTTCCTTACCTGCTTGTGTATATCCTCGTTCTACTTTGTTGTATCATCTCCTGTCTTATCTCCACCTCTAGTACCTATATTTATCTTCTTCCCATCCTCTTCTCTATTTTTTGCAGCAATCCATTGCATATTCTGATTATTCTAGTTCCTCTTTTCTTATATCTTTACCATCAATGTTAGAAAATCTTATGTATCATGGTTGTTTACGCATCAATACATACATGTCTTGGGTGGAAATAGACAATCTCTTGCATAGGGTCTAGGTTTCTGACAGTTATGATGAAATACTAGTCCTTGACCTCCTCCAAATCCTCTTCCTCTATGGCCACCTCCTTTATAGTCTCATATGTTACCCTGATTATATCCACACTGTGTATTATACTGAGGTTCCTAATTATATTGTGACTGTGCATTACTATATAGTGCTGGCACTGCACATTGTTGTGCATTTTTACACTTTGGTTGTCCTTGAAATTGTTGCATGTGATTATACTCTGGCTTCTACATAGGCTGTGTTGTCATTAATTCATACTCTACCCTATAAGTGTCTGAATTCCTCTCCCTCATTATCTCCAAGGTTCTGCAGTCATTGTCTTCATGTCCAACTAACTTACAAAAGTTTAAAAAATGTAATCTTCAATACTGTCGTATACTTCTACATCATGGGAAAATGATAGGGATCATATCCATTTGTCCTACATGTCTCACACCATGGTCCTCCTGAATATAAAGGATTTGGAATACCCACTCTTATGTACTAGCCAAATAGTGGACGTTCATTCTTATGATGACCTTCTATATTGCATAATGTACACCAAACATATTCCCTTTTCTCCTTACCTTTATTTTGATTCAATTGAAATGTCAATTTCTTCAAATGTTGTCTCAGCTCTTCCACATTTGGATATGTATGCTTGTACTAATTTTACTCCAATTGAAAATCTATCTATGGAGCCTCGGCTCGACTCTGAAATTTCTACTGCCTCAAAGGATACTTCAAGTGTGGTAATAAAGAATTAACAAATAAATGCCTATGCTACATATCAGTGATAGGGTACTTCAACTTACCTTTCAACCTTTTGAACTTTTGATCAACCTCTTAGACTGAATCTCTTGTCTTATGCTTAATCTCTATCATCTCATTCATGAATGGGTCTTCTGAGATTGGCTTCTAAAATTCATTGATTAATTTTCTTTTCATCTCTTCAATGGTTGTAGGTGCTCCTAGAGGGTTATTTACTACGAAACCCATGTACCAATCCAATGCACAATATTTGAATGTGATTTCCAACTATGCAACCTTTGAATATTCATCTGTAATCAGTTTGTCTTACCAAATATTCTCACAGATAAACAAATTCTTCTAAGGGTCCTCCAACCCTTCTTCATGGAACTCAAGTAACCTAAGAGTGGGATCTTGTCCTGCCATTTTGAATCTTGTTGTGTTACCACCTCCACAGATTTTAGTAAATTGACTACTACTTGCTGAAATACTTCCACTAGAATTAGATCCTCATCCAAAAATTATTCTACCAGTAATCACTTGTTGCTTAACCAGTTTTTCTTCTTCCTATGTCTTAGTCGCAGATGGGGTTGTGGGTTACACACTTATTAGGATCTGGAATGGAGAACCTTCTTCTTTGTCAGACCCTTGACCTCTGGTTTTCCTCTCATATGTGGCACATAATATTTACTCAATATGCCCCATCATACATATATCCTCTACCTCTTCCTCATCAATTTCCAAGCCCTCTCGCTTGGCTACTTCCCTCTTCTTACTATTGATCTTATATTGGTAGGGTTTTCTACTACACTTAACTCCTTCTTTTCTCAATATCTTCTCAGTTTTTTTCTCATCTATTGATGTAGGAGCATCACCCACATCAAGTGAGCCAGTGCGGAAGCGATAGACAGTTGGACAAGCGCCAACATGAGTTTTGAAAATCACCTTGAAATTGTTGTGCAATCTTAAATGAAGCCATTAAGAATAAGCACACTTGTATATTATAAACAGACCTTGAGCCTTTAGCTCTCGTCCTTAGTAGGTAGAAGGCATT
>JASDQU010338137.1:0-12540 GCA_032191745.1 Picea mariana
TCAGCAATAGTTACTTAGTGTTCAGCAACAATGGCGCATTCATCCAGAGAGAGGGCGCAACTTCTGGGAGGTTTAGAGATCGACTTGTCCCATCCAGGGAGAATTCCGAGATTTCCCTCCGACCCATTTGAGAGGAAGGCAAGGTGCATCTTTTGCCTGGTTCCTCGCCAGATTCCGACTGAGGAATCATCTGGGGCGCATTTTCCAGACTTGAGAGTGCGACACTTTTGGCGGATACATTCAAGGTTCTCAAGCGAGCATCAGGCCATATTCAGGGAAACCCTTCCGATCCATTTCCCAGTAGACCAAGGCGGCCATTTTGAGACACATCTCATTCAATTCCAACGGTGAAATCACTAAGACGCATTTTTGCCAGAGAAAGAGGGGCGCATTCCCCCAGGGGGATCCATCCGGGGTTCAAACCCACCAGCAAAGGGGTCCGACAGTTACTAGTACTGAGGACTAGAGCAGGGCGCATCATTTGGGACAGTTCCCAGGCCATTCTAAGAGGTATAGCTCCCAGGGCGAACTTTCCAGACTTCCAGCAGTTACCGCATTAGCTGCCATAGTTCCAGTGCATCCATTGATCTCGCAATGCTCACATATTTCGGGTATTATCTTTAGTTGTTTATTTGTATTCCAGCTAAGATCCTTTTGTCTTTTGATATAGCCGAGTGTTGTCATTTTATTCAGCCGCATTCGGCCTTTGTAATCCGCAGAGATATAACATAAAATTTGTAGTCCTTTGTCGCATTTATTATTTGTATGACCATTTATATGTTGTAAACAATTAATCCTACACACACATTAGCAACATTTCCTAGACTAGCCAAGTCAGGAACATTACACATACCAATAGACATATGATGGGTGGTGTTGTAGCAATATTCCCCCAAATGAAGCCACTTAACCCATGTCTTCTGCTACCTTGACACATATTTCTTGAGGTAGCCTTGAATCCACTTGTTGACTATCTCTGTTTGGCCATTTGTTTGAGGATGATAGTTGGTACTAGGGATTAAGGCCATAACTACCAACCTGAATAGTTCCTTCCAAAAGGTGCTCATAAACCTGTTGTCCCTGTCACTCATTATGGTTTTGGGTAAACCATGCAATCTGAAGACCTCCCTGAAGAAAAAATCTACAACCTGTGTTGCACTGTAATCTATGGAAATGGTGAAAAAGTGCGCAAATTTGGTTAGCCTGTCTAACACCACAAAAATGCAATCTTTGCCCTGGGCCTTGGGAAATCCCGTGATGAAATCCATAGATATGCTTTCCCATTTGTGCTCAGGGATGGGAAGTGGTTGCGGTAATCCTGTTGGGTGGGTGTGTTCATCCTTTTTTACCTGACAAGTGGTGCACTCCTTCATGTGGTGCTTCACATCTTCCTTCAAGCCCTTCCAAGCAAATCTTTCTCGTATCTTCCTGTATGTCTTAATGAACCCTTGATGTCTTGCTACTGGTGAATCATGGCATGCTTGTAACACTTTGGATTTAAAGGCCGACTCGGGGACCAAGAAGATTCAACCCTTGTAGTATATGATGTCATCCATAATTCTGAAGTTGCCATCTTGTACCTGTCCATCCATCATTTCGCATGCAAATCTGTTCTTTGAGTATTCCACCAAAAGGCGGGCCTTCCAGTCAACTGAGATGTCAGTCATGGCATAAACTGATGAACTTTTGGATAAGGCATCTGCCACCACATTATTCTTCCCTTTGACAAATTCAATGTCAAAGTCATAAGCCTAGATTTTGCTCACCCATTTTTGGTGCCTCTCATTTAAGTCCTTTTGATCTAGAAAGTACTTGAGGTTGTTGTGATCTGTCCTCACAACGAATTTTTCCCCAACCAAATATTGCCTGAACTTAGCCAATGCATGTATGATGGCTAGCATCTGTTTGTCATAGATGGTGTAGAGAAGCTCAGGACCCCTCAATTTTCGACTCTCCTAGACAATAGGGTGCCTATTCTGCATAAGCACTGCTCCAATGCCCTCCCCTGAGGCATCACATTCCAGTGTAAAGGGTTGTGCGAAATTTGGTAGAGCCAATACCGGACAAGTACTTATCACCTTCATTTTGTCAAAGGTCAACTGTGCTTCTGGACTCCACTTGAATGCTCCCTTCCTGGTCAAATCGGTAAAAGGTGCGCAAAGTTGTGAGAAGCCTTTGACAAACCTCCTATAATAGCAACAGATGCCAATAAACCCCCTCAATTCTGTGAGGGTCTTAGGTGTGGGCCAGTCAAGTATAGCTTGTATCTTCTCTTGGTGTACCTGTACCCCCTTCACCCCAATGATGTGTCCCAAATAAAGGACCTCTGTCATTCCAAACTCACACTTTTGGATTCCTTAGCATATAAAGATTGCCCTTCCATGATAACCAAAATCTGCTCTACATGTTGAAGATGTTGCTCCCAAGTTTTTCTATAGATCAACAAGTCATCAAAGAAGACTAAGAGGAACTTCCTTAGTTGCTTGTTGAAGACACGGTTCATGCAAGATTGGAAGGTGGTTGGCGTGTTAGTTAGCCCAAAAGGCATCACCAAGAACTCATAGTGACCATAGTGACATCTGAAAGCAGTCCTGGGCACATCTTGCTCCCTCATCTTTATCTGATGATAGCCAGAGCGCAAGTCAATCTTTGTGAAGTATACAGCCCCATGGAGCTCATCCAATAGCTCATCAATCCTCGGGATGGGATTCTTGATTGTCTTCTTATTCAAAGCCTTGTAATCAATGCACATGCGCATGGTCCCATCCTTCTTTTTCACCAACACTACTGAAGATGCAAAGGGGCTGGAACTTGGCCTAATGTGGCCCATGTCTAATAGTTCTTTAATGGCCTTCTCAATCTCGTCTTTATATTTCTTGGGGTGCCTGTAGGGAGTGGTGATGACAAGTTTCGCTCCCTCCTCCAACTCTATGATGTGCTCAAACCACCTATCTGGTGGTGCTCTTGGTGGTATGGGTTCAAAGACCTTGTTGTGCATGTCAATGATTCTTTGAATCTCTGGTGAGTAGTGAGTATCCCCTTTCTTATCCACCCTAACTGATATTCTACATTCTGTTGCATATGCAATGTCTTCCCTCCTGAAGATGGCCTCCATGCGCTTTGCTGTCACCACTCTTGGTGTGTTGCCTGTCATATCCTTGTGAACCACCTTTTTCCCATTTTTCTCTGTGAAATCTATCTCCATGGTCTTGTAGTTGATAGTGATTGGCCCCAACGTACTAAGCCACTGAACTCCAAGGATGATGTTGGTGTCTGGAAGGTCCATTACATAGAAATCTTGTGCCAAATCATGCATGCCCAATGTAAGCTTCATTCCCAGAATATTTCTATCACAAGGCATAATGCGCCTCCCTGCTACCCCCACACGAAACCCTTCAAATTCAACTGTAGGTATGTGTCTTCTTTGCAGTAGGGCTGAGTCAATGAAGTTGTGTGAAGCACCCCCATCAATGAGAACTGAAACCTTCTACCTTTGTAACACCCCTCTCATCCTGAAAGTGTTGAATTTAGGTACCCCACCGATTAATGCTAGTGTTACCTTCTCATCTGCTACAAGGTCGTGACTTGCATCCTCCTCTTCTGCGTTTTCCGTGGGATATGCCTCCATGTTCTGTAGATGGCCGAAACCTTCCTCCTCATCATCATCAGAGATCACTTCAATGTAGTGAGCCTTTCCCTTGCCCATGCATTTGTGTTTGGGTTCCCAAGGCTCTTTGCAAGTGAAGCACAACTGCTTCCTTCTCAATTCCCTCCTAGTGGTCTCATCCATTCTACCTCTTCCTCGATCAAACCCCCTTTCGTCTCTCCCCCCTTGGTTCATGGGAGGTCTTTGGTCTCTACCCCCTTGGATTAGAGGAGGTCTAGGGGTAAATCTTGTCTTTGTTGTTGATCCCAAGTTCCTAGTCTTCCATATAGCATCTTGTAAGTTGGTAGGCTTAAAAGTCTTGCCCCAACTCCTTAAGGGCTCCATCAACCCCTCTGTGAAGAGCATCATAAGTCTCGCTTGAGACACATCCTGCACCATAACTGTTATCCTTTGAAACTCTTCTATGTATACCTCTGATGATCCTATCTGTCGAAGCTGGGTGAGTTCCCTAAAATGTAGCTTTGGATCCCCCTGGTCAAACCTGTCAATGAGCCTCTGTGTAAACTCTGTGTAAGCAGTGTTGATGATTACAACTGCATGACATCCTCCAGGACACAGACCTGAGAGAGAGCCCCTGAGATGGGTGTATGGTTCCTACTTGAGACAGAACTGGAACGTAGTGATGGCCTCCTCCTTACAGAGAGTTGAGAACTCCATATGATTCTCCTGTGTAACGCAATGAGAAAGGAGATCTGCTGAGTTGGACATGCCTATGGTTGAGCACAAGGTGAACATGTGAATTGTCATGAGTTGGGTGTATCGTTATGAGACAGAGATGAAAACGATGTATTAGCCTCCTCTGAGCAGAGAGTTGAGATGATGAACTCCAGATGTCTCTCCTGTGTAATGCAGTGGGAAAGAAGATATGTTGAGTTGGACGTGCATGTGGATGAGCATAGGTGAATGTGATCCTAGTGGCTGAGCACTAGTGAGTGTGGTTCTCCTGTGAGATAGAGATATGGACATCCCTATGGATGTGCCCCTAGTCGCTGAGCACAAGTGGGTGTATGAGATCCCTTGCTATATTGTTCAAGATTCATACTTACCTGTAACCGTAATTGTAATGTAAAGGGTACAGGTCGACCCCACCTTAATGTAAAAGATAATTAATCTGGTAATTATTAATTATATTGTGAGTTAGAGAGGTCAACCCTGTTGTGCCAATAGACACTTCTGTTGACAAGTCAAGTCTAATATAAGTAAAGGTAAATTCCCCATTGAGGAATCATATCATAAGTGTGAGTTTGGAAATTTCAGCAAGTACATCTACTTGGGAAAAGTGCGCACCTCTCTTGGGGGCTAGTCTTCTAGGGTTTGTGAGCACCCTTTTGTGTGCTAGGTTTTCTTGGTGGTGGAGGTCTTTCTCTTGAAGAATATAGCAAAGGATTGGTTGGGTTTTCTTCCCTTGTTGAGAAGGGTTTCCCAGGATACTTCTTGTGTACTTGTGCATGGTGTTTCTTCTTGTGATCTTGGTTGCTGCAACAAATTGTCTATGGTTTAAGTAAAATGTTAAAATGGAATAAACTTCATGCTTAAGCCTAGCTTATTGAAAAATCAGTAAGCAGTGATCTGATTGTGACCCAGTGTAGTTAACCCATGGTACCACCAGTCATGAGCTTTGTCCTCCAAGTACATGGTGGCAAACTTGATGGCATCCATCTCTCTCATTGGGTTAAGCTGTAGGTAGGTATCAAGTTTCTGCACCCACACTTGCGCAGTCACCTTGGAAGATCCATCAAAGTATGGGATTTCCATCTTTCCTGCCCTGCGCTCCAATTCATAGTTATGCCTGTGATATTGTTTGGGCTTACCCCTGAACTTGATCCCACAATACTGATCCAGTGTGACTTGCCTCTAGAACCCTGTGCTCAATGAGTTATATTCCCTGGCATACTGCTCAAAATTGTCTTCAATTTCATCATCATAGTTGCGTTGTGGCTGGTTATGCAAGAATGTAGGTAGGTAGGGTCTAGGGGTAGTCCTACTATGTGTTGGCCCCTGAGGAACCCCTCCTCCATAATTCTGTCCCTCAGTGTGGTATTGAAGGCTATGCTCCTGATGAGGTCTAGTGCCCCCATGAGACCCATTGGCTTCTTTGTTTGCATAGATTTCTGGTCCCTTCCCTGCATGGGTCATCTACAGTAGGAGTTGCGCAATATTCACCTGGTTGGCATTTATCTTCTCCAAGGTCTCTCTCATTTCAAATTGTCCCATGTGCATTGTTTCCTGATTTTCCTGTAGATGGTGTTCAAGTGCCCTTTGTGTCTGATTTATGGAGTGTTGTAACTCCTTTGCAAAACCAACTAGAATCTGTGACTCAATGTCCTCACTTGAACCTTCCATCTCTGCCTCTGTTTCACCTGTCTTCTTTCTGCGTCTGCCCATGTAAATACCACTGAACTTATGCATGTGCTAATCCCCATTGGCTGGGAGGATCAATGCTCTAATACCACTGTAATGTTCCCAAGCCAAGATGCCAGGAACATTTCTTTTTTCATTGATTTTTATGGGTTTTCTGGTTGTGGCATTTCGTCAAACACTTTGCTGATTTTGATCTTTTAGTTTGTGTTAGGGTTTATACTGATGGTTTTAATGTGTGTTTGCAGCAACAAATAAGAAGATATAGCAATGGAACATACCTCAACAAGATACAAGATCAACAACACAAGGAATAACCAAAAATACCTCTGATCCGATTTTATTCATAGTAGTAGAAGATCTTAATACAGTAGATCTACAGATGTGGAACAATATAGGTGAGAACTCATAACAAAATGACAATAATCCTCCAACAAGTCCAAGAGGAGAAGATACAAGCCTCCAAGGCCAATAGCTGCAAGAGATGAATGATAAGATGAAATCCTAGCCCTATAAAGTGCCAAATCCCCAAACTAGCTGAGTTGCACACTATCCTAGTGGTTGTAGATAGCCTAGAGTTCGGGCCTCCTCTTCCTGTGCTCCAAATGACTCAAAACTCTCCCGGAATGTAGATCGGGCCACTAGGACCCTCCTGGCAAAGTCTTAAGCTGAATGAAGAAGATCTGGACCTCTAGAAGACTGATCCCTCTATTTGCAGTGTGCCCTCCTTCTTCCCAACTCGTGCTAAGCCCAATAAATAATAAGACAGAGAAACCTCCTCCAGAAAGGGCTAGGAAAGGTGCTCTGATACCACTGTAATGTTCTCAAGCCAATTTTTTTTGCTGAAAAAACCAATTGTTCACTGTCTACTGCTGTTTGGATGTGTGTTTGCAGGTTTACTCATGAAGTTGTGCATTAGGGTTTATATTATGAAGATTATAGAAATGAAGAGATAAATCTGAAGCATATACAATAAGCAAAGACAAGATACAACACGAACACCAATATAGAGCCAACAATGTCAAATCTGACCTTTATTTAAATAGTAGATAGATCTTATAACCAAAGATCTGCAGATCTGGAAGAAAACCACGATAATATCCAAACTGGAATGATAACTGCTACAATAATAGCTAAACTGATGATAATAGCCTTCAAAGGCACTCTGATGAACTAGGAAGAGATACAAGATAGATTTCCTTCCTTCCACGAACCAGATCCAGTCCTCCTAGCCAAGTTGCGTCCTCCTGGATAGCTGTAGAAGCCCAATATTTAGGCCTCCCTCCTTAAGACCTCCAAATGCTCTCAAAATTGTTGGAATAGTAGATCAGGCCAAGACCAAACTCCTGGTGAAGTCTTAGGCTGAATGGTGAAGTTTTGACTCTCCAAATGAACAAACCCCTAACTAGTTTGTGCCCTCTTGGATGACTGAAGACCCAATATTTCGGCCTCCCTCCTAGAGACCTCCAACTGCTACCAAAATCATTGAGATGATAGATCGGGGCAATGCAACCCCACTGGTGAAGTTTCAAGCTGAACAATGAAGATCTGAGCCACCAAATGATGGAAACCTCTTTCTGCAGTGTGCCCCTCTCTTATCCAACTCGTGCCAAGCTCTAGGAAATAATCTGATAGAGAAACCTCCTCTTGAATAGGATAGAAATGATGCCCTAGGCCATACAAAGAATACCCAGATGTTCCTTTGCCCAAGATCCTTCTCCTCTCTTCAGATTGAACTGATCTCTACAAGATGATGCACCCTTTTGCTAGAAACCCCCTTAGGCTGCGCAATGTTGCTCCTCTGCTAATGGATATGATCTGTACTTCTTGTAGAATGGTGTGGGAGGAATGTTGCACCTNCACCAAATGATGGAAACCTCTTTTTGCAGTGTGCCCCTCTCTTCTCCAACTCGTGCCAAGCTCTAGGAAATAATCTGATAGAGAAACCTCCTCTTGAATAGGATAGAAATGATGCCCTAGGCCATACAAAGAATACCCAGATGTTCCTTTTCCCAAGATCCTTCTCCTCTCTTCAGATCGAACTGATCTCTACAAGATGATGCACCCTTTTGCTAGAAACCCCCTTAGGCTGCGCAATGTTGCTCCTCTGCTAATGGATATGATCTGTACTTCTTGTAGAATGGTGTGGGAGGAATGTTGCACCTCCGAGGCCAAGCTTGGATCAAGGAAGGTGGAATCTCTCACCACCGAGTTGATCTCTAGGGTTATTAGTCTCAAAACCCTCAAAACTGTTTGTGCTCAAGAGCCCAAATACAAAATAGGATAATAATCCAGAATGTCTTAGAAGTGCGCCCTTCCTTTCTTTTATACTCCCAATCTATTCCTCTGTTGAGTTAGTTAACCCCTAGGGTTAACTCCTAGCTTTTTCCACATGCTCTTTCCTTTCATTAAGTTACCTTTTTTCTCCCAAAGTCAACTCAATAACATAACTTTGTGCTTAGGCAATGGCTTCTGGTTGACTTTGTCCCCATGATGCATGAGACTATAGTCTAGTGGGGACAACTAGACAACTGAGTCTCTCCAAACCTCTTCATCAAGAGGTGGGGGACATTACATCATCTTGCTTGGACATTTGTACATGTCGCATGACCAATCATATTTTGCTCATTCTTTGACTTATCCACTCTTAGTTAGTTGGTGGATATTAGTTTTTAATGCATTCCTAGAATTGATTTATGGTTTTAGCGTGGATATTATTATTTTATTGTTGAGGAGGTTTGAGGCTAAAACTCTATATAATAGAGGCTCCTCCCACTTGTAATGGTTGTTGGAAGTGCTCATATTTTGGAGACCTATAGCTAGACTTTTGTTGAATGTTTAATGGAAATCTATGGCTCAGTCTTGTTGATGTGAGGTACTCTACTTGAAGTTATATTTGCTGGAATTTAATGCCGATTTTTATGATGTCAAAGCTTGTTTCATGAAGCCAAGGGAATGGTTTATCAACTACATGGAAGTAAACTAGGTGTGAAAGTTCCTCTCTCCCTAGTTTATTTGATTTTGTTAAAGAAAGTAACCTTATTTGCATCTAATATCTTTAATAGTTGTTGCAATAGTTTATTTTCTTAGCAAGATTTTATCCTTGAACCTAACTTGAAGGTGGATCTCTTAGAGGCCCCTTCCTTTGTGTTTTGTTGTAGCAATTTCCAGCCACTTAGGGACTGCTGTAGTATGCCTTTGGTAGCTCATTTGTGTCCTAAAACATTGTTAAAACAGCTCACTAAGTCTGTCCATTTGACTCCATTTGTGCAATTTGGAATCTAGGTACTTGTCCTCCCTTTGAAACACCTAAAAATATAAAAATTTCATCATTAATTTTTTGTTTTGCAAATCCAGAAATTACATTTGAATTAATTAAAAATCAGATTTGCAATAAGTCTAAGAAACCGCTCATTTTACCATGTTTTACTAGACTTAATT
The DNA here is from genome assembly GCA_032191745.1 of Picea mariana. Lineage (NCBI taxonomy): Eukaryota > Viridiplantae > Streptophyta > Pinopsida > Pinales > Pinaceae > Picea > Picea mariana. Next base: position 9,467 of record JASDQU010338137.1, read on the forward strand.
TTTCTTTATTGTAAATTTCGAATTTATTGCCATAAATTCTCATTAGAAACCAGATTTAGTCTAAGTCCTAGATCCCCTTTCCAATCCTTATACCTTGTTGGACTTGGTTTTCATAGGGAATCCACCCTTGTGCTGGAGGAGAGCTGGTCTAGACTCTAGAGAGAGAGAAAGCACTACCGAGGTAACAGTGGGTAGTCTTTCCAAGTTCCCCTTGGGGTCTCACATTTATGCTTGAGACTTTTACATCTTAAGTGAGAACCTAAAAGTTAACACTCCACAAATCCACAAAGATAATGAGTCTATTTAATGTTGAAGCACAAGCACAAGAAGTTTCGACCCACATACACATACAGCACTAGTGTAATTTGTGAATCCAAGTACACTAATCTTACCTTTAGGTGTGCAAATTCCCCATATCTCAAAGGTGTTTGATCCACATTGATAAACACATGAACTTCTGCATGCCATGGTGAGGAAAATATTGTAAGTTCTTGGGCCTCAATAGCAATGAATTATATTTCTTTATGCTGAAAAGCTTGGTCAATATATATTTCCATATCTTGTGTGCAAGATTAAAAAGTTTCATAGTTTTCTTCGCCTTTTTTGCATTTTTCAAATGATTCTTGTATTCACTGAAGACTGCAAGTTACTCTTAAATATTAGGAGTATATGTAAGTCAATAAGTTTCTTCCTTTGATCACTTGCACCTTTTAAGCTTAGACATAAGCTAGTATGATATCATATGGGAGAGGGATAGAGCTAATAATTAATTACTCTTCCTTTCATTTACTATTTCAAACAATTTGGAAATTGTTTATTATGCTTGCCTTCTAAAAGGGTAAAATCGTTTTGCAGGAATTGCTATACCTCTATGGGTTTGTCATTGAGAATAATCCAGATGATTTTATAATGGTATGATTCCGCTACTATCTAAAATGTTTTCCTACATTTATCTTTGGTTGTGTTCCTTTTATTGTTCATATGTGTTAGATAATTACAGCTTTAAACCTTTTTTTGGAGAAAACAATGTTAACTGAGATTATATGTACTGACTTGTGACATAAAAAGGAGTATCTAGGTTTATCTACTTTCGAGATATAGACCCGTAAATTGTTTTTCATTGCATTCCTCTTTTTACATCATTCTCTCAAGTCTTGCAGTGTTCCTGAGTTTCAAATTTAACTGCCATATCTTTGTTGGAGAACAACCAAATGCTGATGATACAAAATCATATAAGCTAATAATGATATCTTATTAAACTTGGGCATTATTAAGTGCAAAAAATAATACGAGGGTGTGCAATGAACCTCCGTGGTTCAAACTTCATATACAAAATATCTAAACTAATAACATAGAAGTATCCATACAAATAAATATACTATATCGAATAACATAAAAATGATTGATTATTGATTGATTGATAGATTATTACAATAGCATGTAACATTGTATATAAGTATACATTGGATGGTAACACACTTGGATAGACATGTCTTTTAGACCTTTGGTTATTTGATTTTATTATACCTGTCCACAGGTAGGTTATATTGTAATCGGTTAGGAGTCAAATTGGTTTGATTTTTATTTTTATTTTTATAGCTATGGTTTTTCATAAAGTATATAAATTTTTTTATTAATTTTTTTTAAATAATTTTTTTATTTATTTATAAAATTTGAAATTTTAATAGTTTAATAGTTTAAAAGCAATGATTGGACTATTTTTATCTGGTTTTACCAATATTTGTCAGATTTAAAAATTCAAATAAAAATATAAAATTATAAAAAATCTATAAAAATGCCACTTAGCATCACATTAATTTAGTTAATTATTTCATTGTCCTTCAGCGCGTGATAGGTACCCTGATTTGAGTGCACTATGATGTGTCGTGTATGTGGTATGGACAGAGGCGGCATAGGGCAAATTGTCAATTGTTTTGTGACCAAAGATGGGGGAGAGGGCAAGAGACCCACAGTGAGGACCTACTCCTCGCCCAGAAGTAATCAATTACGAGCAAAAATTTTGTAGGCGTCATATCGTCCGGGTAAACCGTCGAATCCATGACTTCGTCAATTGGGGAAAAGGAATCTTACATGTGATTCGTGACCATTTAAATCAACAATCCAATTTAAATTAAATTTATTTTAAAATTCTATTCAATTATATTTATCTTCCTTCATTTTAATATTCTCCTGGGTTATTTACGAGAAAGAATTCAATGAATAGGGTGAACAAAGTGTATCATGTAGCGGGGGCGAACTCGATTGTTTCGGAAATAGAGAGGTTCGATCATCCTGGGAAGAAGACCTTAAAAAGAGCAAAGGAGCGGAGCTGCCCCTGATGGCTCTAATCCTTTGTTCCTCATTATCCCCCTTTTCTATTAGTATTAACAGCCTAATTAGTTATAAACCCTCCACAGCCACAAAATTAGGGTTCCACATGTGTAAGCATAACTGGATTGGTTAGTTACTATCTTTTTTTCTTCCTACTTTTGGAACACGATAACAACATGGATCTTGGAGGGGCAACTCATACTATTAGCACGTGGCATAGTCCACTCTCCAACGAAGCACTTTCGCTAGAAAGAAAGAAAGAAAGTATTTTTAACGCCCACGAGGCTAAAAATAGCCTATGGGACAGATTGTTTTTCCATCTGGCTTTTGTATTTGGCCCTTTTTCTGTGAAGTTTTACAATAATCGCTCCCAGCTTCTCAACAAACTCTTTGCTGAAAAGATTATCCCAAGAATTAGCTGCCAGAATATCTGCATAATTTTCCTTGTTGTCTTTGAGGGCCTCACATTATAAAATGAATTGTTTTTCTGTTTCCACTTTTCCGGACGAGCACAAAATACATACTCTTTCTTCCCACCTTTCTTTTGGCCTTTTCCAGCGCCCTGTTGCACAATGGAGTTGATGAGAATTAGTCCTTAATTGAGCAATAAGAATTTTAGATCTCCAAGAAATATTGGCCCCTATGTACGCCTTTTGCTGATGGTTATGAGTGGGGTTAAACTCTTCAATGTAGTACTTCTTCTTTCTCCCTAGCTCTTTCTCCCAAGTACGTTTGTGGAACTT
>JASDQU010338139.1:0-12658 GCA_032191745.1 Picea mariana
TAACTTGTGGGAGTTGGGATACCCAGCTCGGTGAGGAGTGGTAGCTCGGCTTTGCGAGGTGAGCTGGGAGCTAGTCGAAATCTCTGGATAGTGAGTGTGTGGCCCCTTTGTGGCTCGGGGGGCTAAGGGGGAAGAAGAGTACCCCTAGCATTAGCTGGGAGGTACCAGTGAAGTCTCGATGGTTGGCGAGTGGGAGCTGCACATATGCATTTTATATTGGTGTCCGGGAGATGAAACATGTTTTTGTATTCCTGTCTACATTGTATTGGTACTCTGGCAATGGAAAGAACATTTGATTTCCTATCTGCATTTTATATTGGTGTCCGGGAGATGAAAAACATTTTTGTATTCCTGTCTGCATTGTATTGGTACTCTAGCAATGGGAAGAACGTTTGATTTCCTATTTGCATTTTATATTGGTGTCCGGGAGATGAAAAACATTTTTGTATTCATGTCTGCATTGTATTGGTATCCTGGCAATGGAAAACGAATTCATATCCATGTTTGCATTTTGCCAGCATTTTTCCCTTTTAAATGATGTTGGCAACATGGAGTTCCTTCTGGTGCATTTTGGGCACATCATTCTGCTTATTTTAATTACGGATAGCCATGAATGCCCTTCTAGTGTGTCCCTGTACATGTTTATCCCTTTTAAAATGAGATTGTGATAGCTGATTAATTACCCACGATTTTTCCATTCAAAATGTGGCTGAGGTTGTTGTTTAATGCTCATGATTTTACCATTCAAAACATGTCTGAGACCATTGTTTAATGCTCACGATTTTACCATTCAAAACATGTCTAAGATCGTTGTTTAAATGCTCACGTTTTGCCATTCAAAACCTATCTGAGACCATTGTTTAATGCCCATGATTATTGTCTTTAAAAGTTGACTTTGATTGTTTTTTAAATACCCACGATTTTGCCTTTAGAATGTTGTCGGAGCTTACTTAATTACCCATGATTTTTCCTTTAGAATGTTGTCAGAGCTTGCTATAATTACCCTTGATTTTTGCCTTTAGAATGTTGAATGAGCTTGTTGGAATGACCACAAATTTACCAGAACCATTGTTACAGTTAATTGGCTTGTTAATTGCAATGTTAAATGCTATATTAATTGCCTTACTAAATGCTAGAAAAATTGCTACAACACTGTGAATGGTCAGCAGATTCCTACTTATTGATTAAATGCCACAATGAGTTAAATGGTTAATAGTTATGTAAATTGCCTTGTTTTTGAGCTATTAATCGTTATGTTAACCATCATATAAATTGCCTCGCTACTGTTATATTAATTTTTATGTTAATTAACATGATAATCGCCTTGTTAGTGCTATAATACTTGTTATGAAAATAGTCGTGCAAACTACCATGTTATTGCTCAATTAATTGATTATGTTAATCATTATGTTAAATGCCTTGCTAACTACTGTAATAAATTGTTATGTAACAGATATGTAATTACCTTGTTGATTTGCTATAGCAATGTTATTAGCTGGTAGTTTCCTCCTCAATGATAATAAACAACTAGTATGGTTAGTTCAGTCATTATATCTAGACTAATGTTGAGGTTTAACTGTTCATAAGTGCTATAGGTAGCATTCCACTTTAAGAATGTTAATGTTGTTATTCAAGTTTATGGTTAAGTTGGATTTATAGATATCGCCTAATTGATAACCCAGACTCGCTAAATTTGAGTCGTAATTCATGTTAAGTTTGGTGGGTAACTCGTTGACTAATAAAATTTAGACTGGTTAACTGATCTGTAATTAACGCCAATTTAAGTCATAGATACTGACCTTTTAGCCTTGATTAATGGTTGTTGTTTAATATTAATTAATGTTTGTACATGGTTTTGTAAACGTTCAATGTGATTGGTTTTGCTCACTGTAAGGGTTCTAGTTACTTGTGTAATTAATTTTGGGTTGTTAGGATGATTTTCCTTAGCTTAGTAGGCTTGGTCTGCTTGTGTCGGGCGAGATGTAGACACCTCCTTGTTCCTCAGAACAGTCGCCAGCCTTGAGACCTTAAATGGTTAAAATTGATGGGAACCTAGGTTTGAGCATGGCTTATGTGTCCTGGAGGTCCTAACCATTGCAGGGTAGGACGGGCGAGTAGTCATTCTTATTTTTCATTGGTTGAATGTCGTACATTGCTTCCAGGTGCTTGATGTGCTTTTATGTTATGCCGTTATGTTGTTGTTGTGTGAGTTGCATGCGTTGTGTCATCGTCGTGTTGTGATGTTGAGTATAATGTCATTATTATCTTCCTACACACACAAAAAAAAAGAAAAAAATTAAGGGTTCTTTTACCAGTTGTACATCGTAGGAGTCGTACCAGATGGGGATGTTACATGTGGTATCAGAGCAGGTTTGACCCACAACTTGGGATCGCTACGGCTTTTGTTGATATGATTTGATTATAATGTTACTAATTGAGTTGACTTGTATTCGTGTAGGTAATCATGGTTAGAGGACGCCATGGAGGTAGACGATGGAATGCTAGGGGAGGAGACGTGACATCTTCAGTAGCATACACACCTGAGGGATCTAACCCCCAGGGAGACGAGCAGGTTTTCGGACAGGAGCAGATAGCAGTTGGTGATGTGGTCGGAATGATGAGATATTTTCAACGCATGTTTGAGGCACTGGTCAGCTGTTAGAACAGAGATGAGGCCAGGGCACCGACACCCACTGAGGTTCCACCACGTGCTCTGGTCAGTACTGGTAGCATTCACCGTGAACTCGAGAAATTCAAATTTCCCAAGTTCTTTGGTGCCCCGGGCGGCGCAGCCACCGAGGCATGGTTGGAGAACATGGCGATGTGCTTTGCACTTTGTGATTATACCTCCAACATGAAGGTCTGCATGGCAGTCTTCCAACTGAAAGGAAGCGCTCTTCTATGGTGGAAGACGCTCCTACCGCAACTGAACATGGTCGTCAAAGACATGTCATGGGAACTGTTTGAGGAACAGTTCCAAGAGAGATACCTTTAAGAGGAATTCATTGAGCGTCAGCTCAACGAGTTCAATGCCTTACGACAGGGCGGTCGTACGATGCCTGAGTATGAGGCCCATTTTATGGAGCTTCTCCGGTATGCTCCGCACCTTAACATTGAGAAACTTAAGGTCAACAGGTTCGTGTTCGGCCTTAATGGCAGCATACGTGAAAAGTTTGGATTTTGATGCCTCAAACCTTGCATGATGTCATCCAGAAGGCCCTCATAGTAGAGGAGGAGCTTATCAGTGAGGGTCATACAAGGACTCCAGCGAGACTAGTAGGGAAGGTGTCATCTGGAGCACAGTAGCATCAGACACCAGCCAGACATACGCCGGGATATAGTGGCTTCTAGAGGGGACCCACTTTCACTACACCTCGGGGACCGACGCCTCAGCAGCAAACACCTTATCAGGGACCACAACATCAACAACAACGTCGACCGTAGCAACAACAGTTTAGGCATGTTCAGTAGAACAAAGCAGAATTCCAGGCCAGTGGGCCGTCATCTTCTACTTCAAGTACCAGGACTACTGGGCCGAAGAAGGGGTGTTGGACGTGTGGGGAGCCACACTACCAGTGTGACTGCCTGGTGGAGAGGACTAGAGCATCTGGATCAGCTGGAACCACTACCGTGGGAGATATGGGCAAGGCCCATCGGATTCATGCAGCGGTGAATAACCGCCAAGCAGAGAATCAGTCGATTATTCTCGAGACGATAGGTATCCTCGCTAACCAGACCCTTAGTATTTTGATAGATCTCGGTGCTACCGAGAGTTTCATTTCTGGTGCAGCGCTAAAAAGGATTAAGGTAAAGGAAGTCGAACAGGATGACTTTAGCTTCATAGAGATGGCTTCGGGAGCCAAACAGAAGGTTGGAGGAAAGGTTACGGGCTGTATCCTTAACCTGGGAGAGTTTGTCACAAGGTCCAACCTGTACGTCTCGATATTAGGATCTTATGATGTCGTAATTGGTATGGACTGGTTGGAATCGCATGAGGCAATACTCAATTGTAAGACGAAACGGTTGAGCTTGGTCGATGACGAGAGATAGAGACGTGTGATTGTAGGACAGAACTAAGGAGTTTCCATGAGGTTCGTCTCTTCCTTACAGCGATGGAAGAGCATGCGCAAGGGGTGCAAGATTTATGCAATCCTTGCGTTAAATGAGAAGGGATTAATAGAAGGTTTAGAACACCTTTCGGTGGTGAGAGAGTTTGTTGATGTATTTCTGGAGGAGTTACCTAGGATGTCGTTGGACAGGGAATTGGAGTTCACTATAGACCTAAAACCGGGAACTGAACCGATAGAGAGCATGCCTTATCGGATGTCGACCCTGGAATTACAAGAGTTAAGAATGCAACTAAAAGAATTGCTAGACCTGGGAATGATACATCCAAGTGTGTCATCGTGGGGTGCACCTGTTATTTTCATTTGAAAGAAGGATGGGTCGTGGAGGCTCTGCATTGACTATCGTCAATTGAACAAGGCCACGATCAAGAATCAATATCTGTTGCCAAGGATTGATGATCTGTTCAATCAAATGAAGGGCGTGACGGTGTTCTCAAAGATCAATTTGTGATCAGGGTATCACCAGTTATGGATTAAGGAAGATGACGTCCCTAAGACCGCCTTTAAGACAAGGTTTGGACATTACGAGTTTACTGTTTTACCATTTGGACTGACAAAATCCCCATGGGTATTTATGAGTTTGATGAACGGGGTGTTCCGTAAGTACTTGGACAAGTTCATCCAAGTATTCATTGACGATATTTTGATTTACTCTCAGACGACAGAGGAGCATGACGAGCACTTGCGCTTGGTACTACAGTGTCTGCGAGAGCACAAATTGTATGGGAAGTTATCCAAATGCTCATTTTAGCAATCGAAGATCCACTACTTAGGGCACGTCATCTCCGATGAAGGTATCACTGTGGATCCAACGAAGGTCGAGACCATTATGGAATGGCCTACGCCGACAAATGTCCCAGAAGTGCGTAGCTTCATGGGTTTAGCAGGATACTATTGACGGTTCGTCGAGGGGTTTTCAAAGATAGCAAATCCATTCATGGAATTGCAAAAGAAAAACAAGACGTTTGTTTGGACTGAGAAATGCGCGGAAGCATTTCGGAGGCTCAAGGAGTTGTTGACAACAACACCGATACTAAAGGTCCCTGACATGGATGTGGACTTCTTGGTATGCACTGATGCATATAAGGAAGGCTTAGGCGGAGTCTTGATGCAAGACAAACAAGTGATCGCTTACATCTTGAGGAAACTAAGAAGGCATGAGGACAACTATGCGACGCACGATTTGGAGTTGTTAGACATTGTATATGCCTTGAAGGTTTGGAGACACTACCTTGTTGGATGAAAATTTTAACTAAAGACTCACCATTTTGGACTACAACACATATTTACACAAAGTGGCCTGAACGCACGACAACGACATTGGTCAGAATTGCTTAGCGAGTACGACTTTGAGATTACTTACATAAAAGGAACAATGAACCGAGTGGCAGATGCATTGAGTCGGAGACCACGCATATTTTCGGTGCTTCCTCTTCATACGAATCTATGTGAAAAGATTCTAACTTTATAGTGTAATGATGACTGGCACAAAGAGGTCGAGGGTTTTATCGGATAAAACACAATGATGGTACCACGATTTGAAGGATTTTCGTTTGATAGCGATGGATTATTGAGGTTTAAAAATCGGATCTACGTACTATCGAACGACGAGTTGAGGAAGTTGATCCTGAGCAAGGCTCATAGAGCAGTTTACATGGCTCACCCGGGAGTCACTAAGATGAGGGCAGACCTTAAACCCTTATTCTTCTGGAAGGGAATGAAGGCCGACATAGTCAACTATGTGGCCAGATGTCTAGAATGTCAATAGGTAAAGGCCGAACATAGACACCCAGCAGGATTACTACAACCACACGCTATTCCGGAATCAAAATGGGAGGTTGTTTCGATGAATCTTATTGTTCGATTTCCACTGACGGCAAGGAGACATGACTCGATTTTCGTAGTAGTAGACACTATGACGAAGAGTGCTCACTTTCTTCCTGTGCGTACGACATATCAGGCACCTGACATAGCTAGAGTTTTCATCAGTGAGATTGTGAAGTTGCATGGTGTGCCTAAGAGGATTATATCAGATCGAGGATCGGTGTTTACTGGACGATTTTGGACGATTTTCCAAGAGGCCTTGGGAACCCAACTTAACTTTAGTACTATGTATCACCCGGAGACTGACGGGCAGACCGAACCAACCAAACAAACCTTGGAGGACATGTTGCGCATGTACGTGATGGACCAACAAAAGCGTTGGAAAGAATTCTTTCCACTAGTGGAGTTTGCTTACAACAACAGTTACCAAAGCACCATTAAGATGGTGCCTTTTGAGTTTCTTTACGGGCGACCGTGTCAGACGCCTTTGAGTTGGGATCGGCTTGAGGATAGGGTCCTAGTAGGACTAGAAGTGATCCAAGAAATGGAAGAGAAAATGTAAACAATAAGGCAAAGGATTAAATAAGTGCAGGATCGACAGAAGAGTTATGCCGATGCGCACCGTGTCGAGCATAGTTACGAGGTTGGCGATCAAGTCTTCTTGCAGGTTAAACCGCATAAAATTTAGATCAAGTTTGGGAAGGAAGCTAAACTCTCTCCTAGGTTCATGGGACCTTTCGAGATTGTGGAGAGAAAGGGGCACGTGGCCTATCGACTAGCCTTGCCTGATTCTTTGAGGCGCATGCACGATGTTTTTCATGTATCTATTTTGAGACATTATATTAGTGATCCTACACATGTTATTGACATGAGTTCCTTGCGGGTGACAGACGAGGAGGCGCTCATGGCTGAGCCGATCCACATTTTAGATCATCACATTCGACAACTATGACGTCAAATGATAAAGAAGGTCAAGGTCCAGTGGGACAATTATAGTCCGCACTCAGCGACTTGGGAGGACGCATATGATATGCGCCAGCTGTTTCCATTTTTGTTTGATAGATACACATATGATACTGTGATACACTTTATTTCAGCATTTATACTGTGCAACTTCGGGATGAAGTTTAGACCAAGAGGGGGTGTATGTAACATTCTGCTCTGGCACACTGAGCGAACTTATTCTTTGAGGACACTTGCTCGCAAGTGAACCAGATTACTATGCTATTAAAACTTTTGATTTTGATTATGAGGCGTTATGGGTTGATGACATGTTGTTTTACTGCATTGACATAGACATGTGCTATTGACTCGGTTTACTAAGTGTGCAGGATTTTGGACCTCAAGGATGCAGAGGCATCAATGGAACCCCTTGGACTCCGGATCAAGTTAGGGAGTGTACCATTGGGGTTTGATTGTTTTACTGTGATATTACTGCATCCGATTAGATGATATGATATGGATATGTTCTGACATGATTTGTTGATGATGCAGGCTGACGATAGCTTGCTGACCAGACTCACATGTGGAGTAAAGGGGTCATGCACGACTACCAGAGATGTTGAGGGAGAGGTGTGGACAGCAGCCCTGCCACAGCCTACTAGCATTCCCACCGTGGCTCGAACTGTAGGTTAGTGTTTACCTAGTTCGAGAGGACCCACAATGCCGTGAGGGAAAACTGCGACAGTCACTCACGATGATTCTAAGGGGCATGCAATAAGGCGGGGGCCTTATTCCTTAGAGGCCCTTAGTCTCCCACAATTTCACCTGGTGGAGTATTGACACCAGGGGTTATTGATGTATACCAAGTCAGTCAAGAGGCGAGTGGCACCCTTGGAGTACATAGTGCATCCTGAAGGGCACATCGCGCAAAGGAAACAGATTAAGGCGAGTGGCACCCTTGGAGCACCTAGTGTGTCCTGAAGGGCACGTCACGTTGTTGATGATAGAGGAATGAACCTAGATGGCCTTAGGATGAATAACGTGTTAAGAAAATTTTAAAACAAATTCCCTAATTAAATGTCACCCTGTACAAAAATGTAAGGTTTAAGTCTAAACTATGCTAGTGGTAAAATTTTATCTCTCTATAAAAAAAAAATAACAATAATAACAATAAAAATAAAAACCACATAAATAATAATTATGACCTTTGTTAAATCATGTAACACGAAGGGAATAAAAAATTTAATTTATTCATTAAAAAGAAAAAAAATATGTTGGAATAAAATTTAAAAGAAAAAGGGGAATTAATGGTTTTATTATTTTGATAATTTTAAAATACTAATTAAATGAGAAAAGGGAAAAAGGGTTAATTTCCACACCTGCCTTTTTGAGTTCTAATTAAAAAGGGGAAAGAGGGAAAATCTAAGAAATTAGGAAGCTAGGAAAAGAGGTAAACATAAAAAGGGAAAAATGGGAACATAAGGGAAAAAGCAGAAAGTCAAACTTAGAAAAAGTATCTACCATTTAAGAGCTTTCTAATTTAAATTGAACTAGCAATTTACTAATAGGGAAAGCCATTAAAACTTGTAAGAGAATTTGGGGACACCTAGGAGTGATTCTAGGAGTAACTCTAGGTGGGTGAGGGAAATAAAGATAATTAATTAATTAAAGAAATTAAATTATGGAGGAATGTAGGGGATGGGGGACACTTGTATGGAGAGGAATTTTTAGGAATTTATTTTTAAAAATTTAATGAAATAAGATTTTAGGAAAGAAAGGAAGTTCAAAACTCTATATAATGAAGGAAGGAGAAGGATGCAGGATCTTCTTTTGTTTGCGTAACGTTACGCTGCAGAAATATCTACTTGACTGACTTAACTTGTGGGAGTTGGGATACCCAGCTCGGTGAGGAGTGGTAGCTCAGCCTTGCGAGGCGAGCTGGGAGCTAGTCAAAATCTCTGGATAGTGAGTGTGTGGCTCCTTTGCGGCTTGGGGGGCTGAGGGGGAAGAAGAGTATCTCTAGCATTGGCTGGGAGGTACCGGTGAAGTCTCGACGGTCGACGAGCAGGAGTTGCAGGGAGCGCGCGGGACGTCATTCGGAGCGAGCGATCAGGCAACTATATGCTCTCTTCATTTTGTATGGTAGAATATATTAGGACTTATGCTTGGATCTGCTTATTTAATGGAAAATTAAAACGATGTTTTTTTTTTAAATTGGTGACTAAACTTTCCTTAGCTTAGCTCGATGGTTGTTGACTCCCATGGCCTTCGTTTTCCCACATGTCTTGACCACCTTGTTGTGTTGATTGTGACCTTCGTGGTTTTTTAGCCTTCATCTCTAGCTCACTAGTCCTCGCCTGAGCAGTCGGCCAGGAGCCTAATCTACAATTGTTGCCTTAGCATTAAAAGACCTATGGATCTCAACACCCTGCTTTTCTGTGCGAGGATGATGAGTGAAGGATGAACCTGTTAGCCAACTACCCTTGATGTTTGTCCCTGCCTGATTGTTGATTCTGCCATCTGGAAATGACCTCTGCGTGTGGATTATCTTGTGTCCTGGTTGGTTTTCTCTATGCCTTGACTGATAGAAATCCGACCAATCATTCCATGACCTTTCCCATTGGATCCTTGCATTCTCTTAGTGTTGTATGCGTTGTATTGGGGTTATAGCATTGGAAGCACAAATTGATTTCCAGTCTGCAAATTTTTTAGTATTCTGGCAATGAAAAAAAAAAAAAACGAATTGATTTCAGGTCTGCATTTTATATTGGTGTCCGAGAGATGAAAAGAATTTTTATATTCCTGTCTACATTGTATTGGTACTTTGGCAATGGGAAGAACGTTTGATTTCCTATTTTCATTTTTTATTGGTGTCTGAGAGATGAAAAACGTTTTTGTATTCCTGTCTGCATTGTATTGGTACTCTAGCAATGGGAAGAACATTTGATTTCCTATCTGCATTTTATATTGGTGTCCGGGAGATGAAAAACGTTTTTGTATTCCTGTCTGCATTGTATTGGTATCCTGGCAATGGGAAATGAATTCATATCCATGTCTGCATTTTGCCAGTGTTTTTCCCTTTTAAATGATGTTGGCAACATGGAGTTCCTTCTGGTGCGTTTTGGGCACATCATTCTTCTTATTTTAATTACGGATAGCCATGAATGCCCTTCTAGTGTGTCCCTGTACATGTTTTTCCCTTTTAAAATGAGACTATGATAGCTGATTAATTACCCACGATTTTTCCATTCAAAACGTGGCTGAGATTGTTGTTTAATGCTCACGATTTTACCATTCAAAACATGTCTGAGACCATTGTTTAATGCTCACAATTTTACCATTCAAAACATGTCTGAGATTGTTGTTTAAATGCTCACGTTTTTCCATTCAAAACCTGTCTGAGACCATTGTTTAATGCCCACGATTATTGCCTTTAAAATTTGACTTTGATTGTTGTTTAAATACCCACGATTTTGCCTTTAGAATGTTGTCGGAGCTTGTTGTAATTACCCACGATTTTTCCTTTAGAATGTTGCCAGAGCTTGTTGTAATTACCCTTGATTTTTTCCTTTAAAATATTGACTGAGCTTGCTGGGATGACCACGAATTTACCATAACCATTGCTACAGTTAATTGGCTTGTTAATTTCAATGTTAAATGATATATTAATTGCCTTACTAAATGATAGAACAATTGCTACAGCACTATGAATGGTCAGCAAATTCCTACTTATTGATTAAATTCTATAACGAGTTAAATGGTTAACAATTATGTAGATTGCCTTGTTTTTGTGCTATTAATCGTCATATTAACCGTCATATAAATTGCCTCGCTACTGTTATATTAATTGTTATGTTAATTAACATGATAATCGCCTTGTTAGTGCTATAATACTTGTTATGAAAATAGTCATGCAAACTACCTTGTTATTGCTCAATTAATTGATTATGTTAATCATTATGTTAAATGCCTTGTTAACTATTGTAATAAATTGTTATGTAATAGATATGTAATTACCTTGTTGATTTTCTACAGCAATGTTATTAGCTGGCAATTTTCTCCTCAATGATAATAAACAACTAGTATGGTTAGTTCAGTCATTATATCTAGACTAATGTTGAGGTTTAATTGTTCATAAGTGCTATAGGTAGCATTCCACTTTAAGAATGTTAATGTTGTTATTCAAGTTTATGGTTAAGTTGGATTTATAGATATCGCCTAATTGGTAACCAAGAATCGCTAAATTTGAGTTGTAATTCATGTTAAGTTTGGTGGGTAACTCGTTGACTGATGGAATTTAGACTAGTTAATTGATCTGTAATTAACGCCAATTTAAGTCATAGATAATGACCTTTTAGCCTTGATTAATGGTTGTTGTTTAATATTAATTAATGTTTTTACGTGGTTTTGTAAACATTTAATGTGATTGGTTTTGCTCACTATAAGGGTTCTAGTTACTTGTGTAATTAATTTTGGGTTGTTAGGATGATTGTCCTTAGCTTAGTAGGCTTGGTCTGCTTGTGTCGGGTGGGATGTAGACACCTCCTTGTTCCTCAGAACAGTCGCCATCCCTGAGACCTTAAATGGTCAAAATCGATGGGAACCTGGGCTTGAGCGTTGCTTATGTGTCCTGGAGGTCCTAGCCATTGCAGGGTAGGACGGGCAGGTAGCCATTCTTACTTTTTGTCGGTTGAATGTCGTACATTGCTTCTAGGTGCTTGATGTGATTTTATGTTAGGCCGTTATGTTGTTGTTGTGTGAATTGCATGCATTGTGTCTTCGTCGTGTTGCGATGTTGAGTATAATGTCATTATTACCTTCCTACACACACACACACACAAAAATAAAATAAAATTTAAGGGTGCTTTTACCGGTTGTACATCGTAGGAGTCATACCAGATGGGGATGTTACACAAGGTTATGTATTCTTGGAATTTTGGCAAAAAGGTATAAATGGATTTTTTTCATGGCCATCATCAATTCATCATGTAAAACATAAACCCCAATTTAGTGGAGTATTCAATTTGTTCCCAGTGAATATGGATGCTCATTAGGTGAGAAGTGACCTGTGAATGGGGCCAACGTTGAAATTTTTCCAAACTGTTTCTGAATGAATTGAAATTTGACATGGATACACTATTCGCATGCCTTAATGATATGGGAGGTTTTCTGGATATAAACCCTAATTTATCATCATGTAAAACATAAACCCTAATTTAGTGGAGTATTTGATTTGTTCCCAGTCATTTAGTGCCTACCTGTCATGGGTTGGTCTAGTTAACACCTCTTTTTCCCATTTGGTGCCCATGTTGGTCCGCATTTCATATGTGGATCACCAAACAAACCACCTTCCAAAGCTCAAAAGGTTTTCAAGATGACAATCTTATTGAGAAGGACCAGAGTTGATCGATCCCAGAGCTAATCGCATCAATAGAAGCAAACCTTGAAACCACCAATTGTGAAGATTGCAAGCAAAGATGGCCAAGGCTTGGCCTTTACATTCCAATAAATTGGGAAATCCACCCTCTTGCATCTGGTCACTTTCTCTCTTATATAATTTCAAATCTTGTGGTTAAAGGAACTTATCCCTTGTGTCAATGAAGAAAGAGGTTCGCATTCCTCCAAATTTTCCATATTTGACCTTCATGAAGTTAGCCCATATTTCTTGGGATTTGGATTGCACCCTTGAATCTGTTATGCACATCCTTTCTAATGGTTTGGGCTTCAAGCCCTCCTTTGGCCCCATTCAAATCATCTTGGAAAAA
>JASDQU010338144.1:0-12462 GCA_032191745.1 Picea mariana
GACATTTCTTTGAATCCTAAAAAATCTATCTTCGCAGTAGAACAAGGTAATCTCTTAGGATTTATTGTATCAAGTGAAGGGATGATTACCAAACCTAAAATAAATCAAGTCATTTCGAAACTCCCCCCTCCCTCGTCAAAAAAGTCTATGCAATCTTTCTTAGGTCAGATAAACTTTGTCAGGAGATTCGTCCCCAGCTTTTTAGAAACGGTGAGACCATTACAAAACCTAATAAAAAAGGGCGTACAATACCATTGGGGACCTTTAGAAAACCAAGCTTTTAATTCAATAAAAAAGGCCATAATAGATGCCCCTTCTCTAATGAGCCCCGACTTTTTGCAAGACTTCACTCTCTACACATTCGCTTCTGACCGCTCTTACGCCACTGTCCTAACTCAAAAGAACGTTGAAAACAATGAAGTCCCAATTGCCTTTATGAGCTCAGCCTTCAAAGGGGCAGAACTTAATTACCCAGTAGTAGATCAGCAAGCCTATGCTGTTTTTAAAGAAGTAAAGCACTTTCGATCTTATCTTTTGAAATCTAGGACAAAAATCATTGTCCCTTACCTGGCTGTCAGAAATTTGTTAGTACAGAAAGAACTAGGTTAAAAAAGGGCAAACTGGGTCACATCCTTGCAAGAGTATGACATAGAAATCACCCCAGCACAAATAGTGAGAGGTCAAGGGTTATGCAAGTTAGTCGTTGACTCAGCTGCAGGACAACACTACCAAAATCTAATCTGTTGTGCACAAAACCCTGTTAGTCCCTGGTATGATGATATAAAATTTTGTCTTTAACATGGATCAGCTCCCCGTCACCTGGATCCCACAAAAAGAAGAGCGCTAAGATTAAAATATTCTTCCTTTCAGCTGATTAATGGCATTTTGTTTCGTCAAAATTTTGATGGAGTACTAATGTGTTGTCTTGAGAAAGATGAAGCAGAAAAGGTCTTATTGGAATTGCACGTAGGAGAAGCTGGTGGGAATTTTGGTGGAGATACCACTGCCCATAAATTATTAAGAGAAGGTTACTACTGGACCACACTTTTTAAAGATGCTCATGCTTTGTGTCGCAAGTGTGTAATTTGTCAGAAAGCATCCTGACGGATACAGAAACCAGCCTTCCCTCTGCAACCTGTTTCAGTAGACTCCCCTTTTCAGTAGTGGGGTCTAGATATTATAGGTCCAATTAATCCCCCATCCTCACAGCAGCATAAGTTTATCATAACAACCATGGATTACTTCACCAGGTGGTCTGAGGCTGCCCCATTAAAAACTGTAAATACCAGTCAGGTAATAATTTTTTTGAATTCAAATATTATTACTCATTTTGGTATCCCTGACTGCATGGTATTTGATAACGCTTCCTATTTTTCGTCTCTTGAGATGAGTGATTTCGCTCTAGAAAAAGGAATTAAACTAAAATATTCTGCCAACTATTATCCTCAAGGTAATGGATTGGCAGAATCAACTAATAAAAATATGATCAAAATTATCAAGAGAACGGTCTCTGAAAACCATAAAAATTGGCATAACACACTGTTAAACGCAATCTGGGCTGATAGAGTGACTCCAAAAACTGTTGTGGGTAACTCACCTTTCTTTCTCGTTTATGGTAGAGAGGCAATTCTGCCACCACATATCCTCCTTCCCTCTCTGCAGCTATCGTAGAAAATACAAGAAGAGGATTGTCCCCCTTTGGAGAATCGAATTAACGCTTTGTTAAAATTAGAAGAAGTGAGGGCTCAAGCGAAATGGAAATTGGATCAACATCAACTCATTGTTAAAAGATGGTTTGATTCCAATTCTGTCTTTGACAAAAATTTTGAGGTAGGTGACCTTGTCCTAAAATGGGAAAAACTGCATGAGGGAAAATGAGAGCATACAAAGTTTCAGAACTTATGGCTAGGACCATTCTTGATTGCTGAGAAATTGGGTCCCATCTCTTTCTGATTACAGAATTTAGAGGGACAGCCAAACACCTATCCAGTGGATGGCCAATCTCTAGAAAGGTATTTCACCTGATAACACTCCCATGTACACTGTGTAAATATTTTTGTTTTTCTTGCTTTTTGTTTTTCTTTGTTGTTTTGCTTTGATTCTTCCCTTATGCTTACTAGTTTTTATTTTGAGACACACATACCTGCACCATGAACCGTTTCAGACAAAGAGAACAGAAAAATTTACCCCTGAAATGACTACTGAAGATTGTTAAAACATCAATTATGATATTTTTCTGAAGTTTGTAGCCATGTTAAAGAAAGCTTATTGTTTGAAAAGCATTTCTTGATTTCAATCTGTAACTGAAGCTATTCACGATCATCCATAAAAAATTCTTCTTACGCTGTCCTTGTTCCTTAAGAGAACAACTTAGAGATGTCTCCCTACCATCAAAAGTCGGTTTATTAACAAACTATCTCTAGATCTTAATGAAGGACAGTTAAAAAATTCACTCAAGGTCTGTAATTTATTAAAATATGTCCAAAAATCAGGATTTTCAGCGTCACCCCGCTCTATTAAATATCTTTAAAACTAAATAAATCTTCAGAGAGCTGTGGGAAGTGCTTGTAAACTCGTTGGGATACTGAACAGGTCTGCTGGCAGCAGGTAAATGCATGCATGACGCCAAGATAACTTCTCCGGGGTACTAAACAGGCCCGCTGGTAGCGAAGCAATGTCAGGTATACGAAAATTCTCAGATATGTAATCTTTTGACCTTAAATTTCCTTCGTTCTGATCTGGAACTTCTTGGCAGGATACAGATATCGGAGTGGGTTAAATGGCATCCCTGTCGAGGCTATGGACGCCTGCTGGCAGCAGCGGCTCTGTCAATGGTATTGAAGATTTTAACTTTAACATCGTGACTCTCTTTTGTCAAGATTGTCATCATTTTTCGTCTTTTAAAATAACAAGAAATCTGAAAATGGAATGTTTTATGATTGATAATGATGTTCAAACAGTTTCTTAGTTGTTTTCGATTTGAAGTTTTTCTGATTATCCTAATCTAGAATTGTTCGTTTGGCAGAGATAACTGCTTCTACCAGTGTTTCACCATTGTTGGCAGCAATAATATAATCTCTACTTTTACAAGCTGCCTACACAGGGTTTTTAAATTCTCGTCACTCATCACAACCTTTTTCATTCAACAATGCTTGTTACTCGTCGCTTTCTACGTGCCTGCTTTTCGATTTTGTTTTCATGACTGTAAGCATGAAAACTCACAGCTGGAATTCATGTTTGCTTTCATTAAAGAGTTAATGTTCATATGGTTTATTGTCGATTTGTCGTATTTTGCTATGAACATGGTTGTTTTCATGGTTATAAACCCTTGGTCTCGAACACACCTTGGTTACATGAGTATTAAACCACCACCCATTTAGCATTCGACTAATGTTAATGGGGTTTTGATTTATAAAATCTTTGATTCAATTGTTTATTTGACATTAAATTTTGTGATCAAATCATGGATATGCATACTGTTGTTTTCAACTGTTATGATCTTTGTGCATACCATTATGCCGAGGTGTCATTCCAAGTACAGTGTGGCATTATGATTTTGCATGGCCTCAATATACATGACTTCTCTCACATGCATGGTAATTAACACTCCTGCCTACCATTTCAAGTTGTCTTTGCATTGCATTGGGGAAGCTCGGGGCAATGGCTCTGTGCTTGTTCTGTCAAACCCTACCACCGGATCCCCTGTCAATTCCTTGTTGTTATCCATGGCTCCTGTGGTGAGGATTGAGCCTAACGGTGTCCAGATGTTGTTATCGTTTGATAATGACAGAGAAGACTTAGAGAGGAATGGCTAGCGTGTGTTTTTTGAAAAGTTTGAGGGTTTTAATTTAACAGTTGCTCAAGAATTCACGTTAACGTTCGATGGTTGCAGAGCTTAAATAGGAGACGTCCAGCTTGAGTTAAACGAAGATTTTATTAGCCAAGCCACCAGTCTACTAGCTGTGGGACAAAAGTGGTTCAAAAACTCGAAGGTTGAAGAGGTTCCCTAGTCATTTTTGTTCACCTCAAGGAGGATTACCAGCTGTGACCGAGGTATGCCTGTTTCAGCTCTAAAACCTAGATGGCATGATTTGTTAGCTATTGTGAAACAATTCGTTACCTATGAGGGGAGATATGGTTTGGTTTTCTTATATCACTTGCGGTTTCTCATGAGCTTTATCGATTTCCCCCTGAACATGCCCTATTTTCTCCTTCGAAGTCTATACAAAATGGCAAAGCATGTTAAAAGGTAGAAATCTGATTCTAGCCTGTTCCACCAATGTTTGATCAAGATTATTATTATACATCAGTTGAAATTAAACGATGATTGTTGGGATGCTTTTCTGTTACGAAATGATTTTGTTAGCAGTGAGTTAGGATAGGTTGACAAGCCTGTTGTCACAGAAACCCTCATCAAGCCTACCATCTCTCCTCCTTCGTTCTTGCCTTGTGATCCTATTTCTAATGTGGAACCCTTGACCTATCCTGACACTACCCAACCCGACACTTTACCAGATTCATATCCTAAAGGTGGTGTTATGTCTGTTAAAAAATCCACAAGAAAAAAATGTAAAGGCAATGTTGATATCAATTATAAGAGTAAAAGGGTCGCGCGTTGGGTTTCACTATGTGACCAAAATAAACCTAAGCCCTGTGCAGACCAAAACACAATTGTGCTAAGCGAGGATTCCGATTCGAAAATTGAAAGATTCCTAACTAAAGAATATCCATATTTGTATGGACTTTGCTCTGGTGAACCCTATGATTATGTTACAAACCTTCCACCATGTCTTAAAGACAATCCTGATTTCCCTGGAATCAAACTCAGTAGTGAACCTACAGGTCAAATGGAAAATTCCCCACCTGTTAATACTATCACTACTAATACACAGCCTATTCAGCCGCAATGTAATGAACGTTGATCATGGATCTATATGTATTACAAAGACGTGCCTTTACTTCAGTCTCAGCTAAAATCCTTGGAAGACCAGGTGAATTTGCTAACGAAAGAGAATGGAAGACTACAATCAGTAGCGCAAACCAAAGATAAACGACAAAAAACCACAGGGTCTATTGTTTTTAAGAACATGGAAGCAACGACTGCCATTGTAAATTCAAAGATTGCTTGATTAAGTCGAATCCCTTAATCCGAGGCATGATTTTTAAAAATAAGTTTAGGATGATTTTGTCTTTTTTAAATTAGAATACATGATTTGTTTGCACAGATTACCTCTAGTTTGTTTTGATTGATTCAATAAAATACGATTCTAGTTATAATTATAACTAGCTACAAAATCGTGAGATTCTGTAGCTAGTTACTAAAATTCGAATTACTTGTTTTAATAACTGAAAATGCATCTAAAATCTTTTATTCTTATGTGTTTTCAGGAACCTACGATTTCTAAAGGAGATTTGAACCACTGGTGGCATCTCTCAGCATGCTATTTTTATGTTGTTTTAGAATAGGATGTTAGTTTTGATATCAAGTAGAATCTGGGAGGATTGCATCCCCCACAATTTTTGGAACAAATTAGATGATATCCACAGGAAACGTTTTGATCCTGTAACCTATATAAATGTGTTGTTTTGTAAACTAAAGACCATGGCTGCCTGGGAGCAAAAAACTATGGATTTATGATTGACAAACTTGAATGGAAATTGATATTTGCACAGTTTTAGCTTTGATATATCATATTTTTATTCAAGTTATGGTCATTTCGATTTGTAATTAAATTGTGACTACTTTAGATATCATGGTTTATTACAGATTGGTATGATGAAATTTATATGATATCCATGTTTTATGTCCCTTATATTACATACAGTAATTACTCTGTTCAAATTTGAGATTAGAAGATTAATCTTCTTTATTCATTGAACATTTATATACAAATTTTCACAGTCGGATTTATCTCAATGTGACCATTTGTAAAATCATAAAATTGCTGTCACTACTTCTCTTATATGTTCTGTCATTAGCATTCAATCACTGTTGCTTCGCGTTTACAAGAAGCGTTTGTAAGATCTATTTCTGTTTACCTCATCAAACAACGAAATTGGATACTGTATGCAGGACGAATGGGAGATTCGATTACAGGTTAGTTCCCTTGTTTTATTTCATTAGTTTAATTAATATAGGAATTTCCTATAGTCTAAATACATTGTATTGTTTGTTATCTTTGTTTTTCAATTAGATAGTTGCTATTTCATTTCTTGTTCATAAACGTTATAAAAATAAATAAAAAAGACCGAGTGATAGTTTTGTTGTCGCTAAATAAATCAATTCATATTCGATTTTCGCATATTTAGATGAAAATTTGCATTCTGTAAATGTTATACATATATCAGAGATATAATCATTTCGATATATTGTACATATAATAAGTAGAGCTATTTGGTAAATATTAGTTAGCAAACTGTAAGTATATATTAGATTTGTATATAGTTTTCAGCGAGTGTTTTTCATTAAGTTATTTTATCTTCTTTAGTTTTGTCTTTCACCTTTTTAGGACTTAGATCAGCCAACGGAGCTGCTAAACCCGTCGGAGTGGATTAATCCAAACGTATTGGGTTAAGTAGACAACCCCGGACCGGATTCACTCCTCCAGTTGACGAGTGGTCAATTTCGCCCATCAACATGATATCGTACTCCTTCTCGTACCTCATTGTTCTCATTCCGACTCTTAATTGTCCATCATAGGACATTTGACAATTTGGATGTTCCATTGGCCCTTTAATTTGTCAATCACATGACCCAAACATTAAAACTTGATCTTAACTAGAGTCCCTCTCCAATACAACATTGACGCTAATCCTCTTCTATGTCATTAACCCACACACAATTTCACAGTTGAACCTCCTTCTTGGTCACACAATATTGTTTCATTATATCATGATCCTTACTGTAATGATCCCAAGCCAAATTTTTTGCTTGGAATCACTAACTATCACTGATTTGTTGATGTGTAGGTGTTTATTGAGTTATCCAGTTATTAAGTGCATCATACAAGATTCATTCATCACATGAAGATCATAATACATTCAAGATATAGAAGCACAAGAAAAGATCTGACCTTTTATTATGAGCAATATGAAACCAATACAATAGATAGCCGATCTGGAACAATCCTTAGATGGCCAAAAAGACAATAGATATGAGCTGCTACAAAATGATCTGTCGATACAAAATAAGCGTCCAAAGGCTAAATAAGAAATGAAGACCAATATAACCAGATTTGAATGCTAGACTCTCCAACTGAAGAATGCCACGCTCGAATAGAAGGTTGAATCCCTCGACAACTCGGCCCTACTGAAAGAAGACTCTAAACGAGTCCAAACTCGGCTCAGTGATAGATCAAGATGGTAGGATCTCCCTCCTGAAAGCTCAAGCCAAACTGCCAATGCCAACCCCTCCAAATACTAAATCTGCTAAGGGAGTTGCGCCCTCCTGAATAGTTGAAACCCTAGGAAACTCGTCCCTGAAGAAGGAAGCCTCCAAATGATGTGAAACTCTCCAAGAAGATAGATCGGGCTATGGGAACCCCGTGGGAGAAGTTTCAGATCCAGTTCTTGAGTAGATCTCTCTAGATCTGAGAAATACTGAGTAATGGGACGTCCTCCTAACCTCCAAATCGTCCCAAACTATAGCTGAAGAAATAGTGATGATAACTCTTCAAAAAATCCCTCAAAATGATGGTGGAGTGCCTGCAAGTAAAACCCAAGTGATAGAATGCCCAATGCTCCTCTTGAATAGCTGGATCAAACTCTTCTCTAGTGGATGGTGCGCCCTTGTTGGAAACTTACAAACAGTACAACCCTGTTGCTTCCCTGAATCTGTTGGTGGATGGATGATAATGGTAGAATGGTGTGGAGGAGTCTTTCATCCCCGAGACCAAGATGTGGAACAAGGTGAGTGGATGTTTCACCACTGAGTTTCTCACAAGTGTTTGTATAAGAAAAACCCCCAAACTGTATGCTCAAGGCAATAACAAGCAAATACCAAAATCTAGAGTGCCCCAAGAAGTGTGCCCTAGCCTTCTCTTTATACTTTTTTCTCTAATTTCCTGTTGAGTTAACTTAACTCCTAGAGTTAACCCTAACTCCAATTCCATCTCTTCTATTTCTATGTTGAGTTATCTTTTAATGCCTTTTTCACATTTTTTATCAAGTCAACTTAAAAATATAACCTTTAACTTGTTGACCTTTCCCCTTAGTGTGAGACTATGGCCTAATGGCACCTAGACCACTATGTCTTCCAAACCTCTTCTTCAAGAGGTGGGGGACATTATAGTCTCCCTTGCTTGAAATTGCTTGTCCTCAAGCAATTCCAAACTTGCTTCTCGTACCATCAGTTCATTCTCCCATGTGGCATCCTCAATGGGCAAGTCTTTCCACCTGATCAAATACTCCTTAATGCTTCTCTTCTGGATCTTCTTTTCTCGAACCTCCAATATCTCTTCCGGAATCAACACCAGCTATCCTTATTCGTCCATGGGGGGGTAGTATCTCAATGGTGTGGATGTGTTGGTTGATAGCATTCTTTAGGAAGGATACATGGAAGACGTTGTGTATTCGGCTGCCTGGTGGAAGCTCTAACTCATAAGCCATGACCCCTATCCTTCTGCTGATTCTGTAAGGCCCAAAGAAACGTGGTTGTAGTTTTTTTGCTCCTCTTCTTTTAATTGAAGCCTGTCAGTAAGGTTGGAGCCTTAAATAAACTAAGTCACCAAAATCAAAAGTGTGCTCCACTCTGTGTTTGTCTGCCCGAACCTTCTGTTGGTTCTGTGTGCTCTGTAAATGATCCTTCAACTCCCAAAGAATGTCTTGGCTCTGTTGTACCCAATCCTGCACCATTGGTGCCCTACTGTCCCCAAAGGAAATCTCCACAAAGGAAAGGGGGTCATAGCTATATAAATCTTTGAATGGTGTCATACCTATGGATACATGATGGGTGGTGTTGTAGCAGTATTCTCCCAAGTGAAACCATCTGACCCATCCTTTCTGTTTTCCGGCTACGTAATTTCTGAGTTAGCCTTCCACCCATTTGTTGACTATTTTGGTCTGACCGTGCATATGAGGGTGATAGATGGTACTAGGGGTCAATGTCTTACTCACTAATCTAAACAACTCCTGCCAAAACGTACTCATGAACCTACTATCCCTGTCATTGATAATGGTCTTGGGTAGGCCGTGTAATCTAAACACCTCCCTGAAAAATAACTCGGTCACCTGTGTTGCGCTGAAGTCTGTGGCTATGGAAAAGAAGTGTGCAAACTTCGTCAATCTGTCTACTACTACAAAAATGCAATCTTTCCCCTGTTCTCTGGGTAAGTCGCTGATGAAATCCATGTATATACTCTCCCACTTGTGCTCTGGAATGGACAGGGGTTGTAACAGTCCTGCAAGGTGTGTGTGCTCATCCTTATTTTCTTGGCATGTAGTGCATTCTTTGACATGCTTAATCCAATCTTCCTTGAGGCCCTTCCATGAAAAATTCTCTCTCACCTACCTGTACATCTTACCAATGCCCTGATGTCCTGCCACTGGTGAGTCATGACATGCATGTGATATCTTGGCTTTGAGAGATGATCCAGGAACTAAGAAAATTCAGCCTTTGTAATAAATGAGGTCCTTCATGATTCTGAAGTTGTCATCCTGTATCTGTCCGTCCAATAGTTGACAAGCAAACTGATCCTTTGCATATTCCACTATCAAGTGATCCTTCCAATCAACTGACATACCAAACATGGCAAAAATGGATGGCCTCCTAGATAATGCATTGGCTACTGCGTTGTTCTTCCCTTTGACGAATTCAATGTCAAAGTCGTAGGCCTATATTTTTCTTACCCATTTTTGTTGTCTTTAATTCAAATCCTTTTGCTCCAATAGATATTTAAGACTGTTATGGTCTGATTTGACCACAAACCTTGCACCTACCAAATATTGCCTAAATTTGGCTAGTGCATGCATGATAGCCAACATTTCTTTGTCATAAATGTTGTAAAGTAGTTCAGGACCCTTGAGTTTCCAGCTTTCATAGGCAAGGGGGTGTCTATTCTGCATCAACATGGCCCCTATACCTTCCCCTATGGAATCACACTCCAAGGTGAAGGGTAGGCCGAAATCTAGAAGAGCTAGAACTAGGTAGGTGCTCATGACCTATTTCATTCTCTCCATCGTAGCTTGGGCCTCTTCAGTCCATTTGAAGGACTCTTTTTCGGTCAGGTCAGTCAAGGGTACACACAGTTGAGAAAACCCTTTGACAAATTTCCTGTAGTATGTGCATAGGCCTAGGAATCCCCTTAGTTCTATGAGTGTCTTAGGAGTAGGCCATTCCCTGATGGCTGTTATTTTCTCCTGGTGTACCTGTACCCCTTTTTCCCCTATGATGTGTCCCAAGTAGAGCACCTCTGTCATCCCAAACTCACACTTGAATTCCTTAACGTATAGTGATTGTTCTTCCATGATTGACAGGATTTTGTCCACATGTCGAAGGTGTTCCTCCCATGTCTTGCTGTAAATGAGAAAGTCATCAAAGAATACTAACAAGTGTTTCCTCAACTGTTTGTTGAACACATGGTTCATGCAAGACTGAAATGTGGCGAGGGCATTGGTTAGCCCAAATGGCATTACCAAAAACTCGTAATGGTCGTAGTGACACCGGAAGGCTGTTTTCGAGATGTCCTCCTCCCTCATCTTGATTTGATGGTAGCCTGAACGAAGGTCAATTATTTTGAAATAGATAGCTCCATGCAGCTCATCCAACAACTCATCAATCCTGGGTATAGGGTACTTTTTTTTTATCGTCTTTTTATTTAGAGCTTGGAAGTTAATGCACATTCTCATCGTTCGATCCTTCTTCTTGACCAAGACTACTGAATAAGCAAACGGGCTTGAACTCAGCCTGATGTGTCCCATGTCTAGAAGCTCTTTGATGGCCTTTTCTATCTCGTCTTTATACTTGTTTGGATGCCTATAGGGCATGGTGATAACTGGTTTAGCCCCTGCTTATAGCTCAATGATGTGCTCAAACCCCCTATCTGGTGGCACACCTGGAGGAATCGACCCAAATACCTTATGGTTCCTGTCAAGGATCTTTTTGATCTCTGGGGTGTAGTGTACATTTTCTTTCTCATCCACATGTTTTGAGACCTTCCCCTCTGTTGCGTACACAATTTCCTCCCTTCTAAAGATGGCTTCCATCCTCTTGGCTGTGACTACTCTGGAAGAGTTACCTCTCATGCCTCTGAGCACAACCTTTCATCCTCCTTCCTCTACAAAGGATATTTCCATGGTCTTGTAGTTGGTAGTGATAGGTCCTAAAGTGTTGAGCCATTGCACCCCTAGGATGATGTTGGTGTCTGGAAGATCCATCACATAGACATCCTGAACTAGCTCATGCCTTCCCAAGGTGAGCTTCATACCTGGGATGTACCTGTCACAGGGCATGGTACTACCACTTACTACTTCCACTTTGAATCCTTCAAACTCTACTGTGGGTATGTGCCTCCTCTTCAGTAATGCTGCATCAATGAAATTGTGGGAAGCTCCTCCATCAATCATAATCGAAACTCTCTGTCCCTACAAGAACCCTCTCATCCTAAAGGTGTTGAATTTGGGTACCTCGTTGATAGATTCCAAGGTGGCCTTCTCTCCAGCTGCACTATCTAGTTCTGGAACCTCCTCTTCTGCTGTCTCTGAAGTTTTGGCCTCAATGTTCTGTATCTGACCATAATATTCCTCCTCTTCATTGTCTGAGGTAACCTCTGTATAGTGTACCTGGCCACACCCCATGCACTTATGTGATGGGTTCCATGGTTCCTTGCAAGTGAAGAAGAGTTGCTTCCTCCTCAGTTCCCTCCTAGTGTTATCATCTATCCTGCCACAAACCCTGTCAAAACCTTTAGGGTCACGTCCTCCCTGATTCATTGGAGGTCTTTGGTCTCTTCCTCCATTGTTAAGAGGTGGTCTGGGTATGAATTTAGGCTTAGTAGCTGGACCCAAATCCCTCGTCTTCCAAATGGCCTCCTATAGGTTGGTAGGCTTGAAATCCTTTACCCAACCCTTCAAGGGTTCCATCAACCCTTCTGTGAAAAGCATCATGAGCCTAGCTGGGGACATATCTTGTAGCATCACTGCCAACCTCTGAAATTCATCAATATATGCCTCAGCCGTACCTGTTTGCTTGAGTTGGTTGAGCTCCCGAAAATGTAGCTCAGGATCTCCTTGATCAAATCTATCAATGAGCTTCAGAGTGAATTCTGTATAGGACACAATCTGATTGTGGCCAAGTATGGTGAGTCTGTGATACCACCAATCATGAGCCTTGCCATCCAAGTACATAGTGGAAAACTTGATGGCCTCCATCTCCCTCACGGGGTTGAGCTGTAAGTAGGTATCCATCCTTTGTACCCAAGATTGTGCTATAATCTTGGCCATACCATCAAAGTATGGAATCTCTAT
>JASDQU010338146.1:0-12540 GCA_032191745.1 Picea mariana
GCCTGGGGGAACAGTCGACAGTCCGATCCACACACAAGGGCAGGGTATCTAGCCTGAAATCAACTTGAGAGGCTTCCACTCATCATTGTGGGTATACCTTCAAGTGACCCCCATAATACGTGCAATCTCTACACCGATATCAACAAAGCAGGGTGAGTAACTCTGCCAATCTCAATGCGACCTCGGGTTTGACCCTTGTGTGAGAAGGGCTTCCTAGGAAAAAATGTTGCAAATGGAATTTGACACTCCTTATCACAAGATGCTATTGTGTGTTTTGTGCTTTGGAGAGTCTGCCTCACTGCCTATTCCAAAGCTTTAGCCTAGCTAATGTTGGTGTAAAAGAGCCCTAGAAAAAGTTACTAGTTAGATTTTAAAATTGCGCAATATTATTAAAGGTTGTTGTTACTCAAAAGGAGACGGAAATGGAACCGATGTTGCGTGAGACTCTAACCCAACAATGCATAAATAGGAATGAGTGATACAAATTCTTTGTTTGATGAATCCTATCTATAGGAGGGAAAGAGAAGTTTTATGGAACAACGTGAACTACGATGTATGATCTTCTCGGAAATGTATTATCAAACAATCATGAACAATGCAAATTCTCTGTTCGTTGTCTTTCAATACTTGAATGCCAATATTTTCGAATAAAAAGTTGCTTAAAAAAGAGATTTTTTTTTAAATTTTCATTAGAAACCAAACAACAGTGGTGGAATTAAGAAAAACAAGCAACCAACGAAAAAGAAATACCCAACAAAGACCCAAACTAATTTTTCAATGATGAAAAAAATAACAAACTGACAAGACTAGTCTCTTCAAATGCATATGGATAACAATTTTCCAAGTAATAAGCAATTGAAAAGAACAAAAGATCTCAACTTTTAAACCAATCACAGGCTCTCAACTCAACAAGCACTCTTATTTGAAATCCAGAGATTATATCCTTGTCGCGAAAAGGTTAAGAGGTAAAAATTGAGAAAACATGATCAAGAAGAGATTTCGATTTCTGAAAACTAATCATTCACGAGATTTGAAGTCAAGAAACATTCAATCACTGGCCAGAGAAGTTCTTCCTAGACACACAAACAAATCTGGGCATCTGAGGACACAAAAGGCTTAAATCCAAAAATTTGCAAGTGGGTTCGCAAGCTGGCAGTGGGGTACAGTGCGAGAATGAAGTATTCTTGCAGGCTAGACATAGGTAGAGTGCGAGAAGTTCGCACTAAATTGAACAGCAGGGTGCGAACTTTATTGGTTCTCGCAGGCTACAGAAGGGTGCAGTGCAAGAAGGCCTGAAATCAAGCAAATTTTGGAAAAAAGACAAACAATTTTAAGGAACTTCTAGATCCAGGGAGTCTATAAGGGTCTCCTCAAGATTCAAAGATTGATGGGAATAAAAAATGGTAAGTTAAGATAAAACGATCAAGGAAAAACCACCAAAAATGGGTTGTTTCCCCAGTGGAGTCGCCAATTTTGTTATCGGACAAATTTGTAAGTGTGGACACTAACAGATCTCCCTAGATCCACCTAGATCTAAAACAAAACAGGACATGACACAACTCTTTCCCTAAGTTGTATCCATTGAATATACTAATAAGAATGAATAAGTGACATACCTTTATATCACTTCCTTAGGTCTTTGTTGTTCCCGCTTCACTCCGGTGCTCTCGTGAAGTCAAGTCCAAGACAATACAAACCAACCAAAGTGAAGATAGAAAAGTATATTCAATGTCAACCTATGCATATGATCAAGGAGTTACGCAATAAAGTAAGAGTGACTTTATGGGAAAGGGACATGTCGTTGTATCATATTAAATGAAAGTAGAAGATACAACCTGATCACCTTGATGTTGCAAGCTTCCTTTCAGTGACACTTGGTTCCAACACACACACTTGCTAGACCAAATACCTCTTGATAGACCAAATAGAGTCTTCAAGCTTCTGTCCAAGCAAGGTTCTTCACACAATTATTTCACCAATTCTTCATTCAATCTTGCTTAACCTTTTCCATGAGAAACCTTTCAATATATAGGAGAAGGAGAGATGGTTACATGGATGAGGATGATCCCANATCTAAGAAGTCAGTAGAATGACAACCATATGAATGCCAACTCATTTTCTAAAAGATTCCCTTCTAGAACCCTCGGGACCTCTTCTCCTTTCCAAGCTTAAAAACAGGTTCGCACCCTATCTATGGAGCAACCTGCAAACAGTTTGCACCCTAAGTGTGGGTGGCCTGTGAGAATGAAGGATTCTTACACCCTATACCATAGCTAGCCTGCGAACTCATCTTAAAAATATGTTTTTGGAAGAAGACAGGAGACACTTTTCTCAGGCAAAAAGTCCTTGTTGGGAGCCTGAATACATCACTATTGAGACATCACCAGAGTGTCCAAAATCATGTGTAACAGCCCCGCAATTCACTATAGAGCTCCACGTATGCCTTTGGCGATACCATGGTGTTGATTGCGGCCTGTTCATGAAAAATTAAGACCCGAGCATGTTTTGACCCCGCAATGTGATGGGACCGTCAATCTCATGGTCTTGACGGTGCTCCTGAATGGACGGTTCAGATTTGTTCTTTCACGATCTGTTGATCAGATCCAACCTCCCTAAATCAACGACTGTGATTTATTTCGTGATCCAGGCTTCAGAAGTTTCAAATCTCAAACCCTGCTTTCTTTCATATGCCAATCTTCCGGAGTCGATGATCTGTAGACACCTACCTTTCTCAATCGACAGCTCTGCATCCACTTCATGAATTTGATCTTTCAACTAGATCAACGGTTATGCGTCCCCTTTCTCGATCAACGGTCGAGATCTAATTCGGGTCTACGAACTTCTAAAATCTCAAATATCAAACTTACAGTCTGGATCAGATAGCCTAGATTCACTTTGGATGATCCAATGCTTGAGATATTCTTCAGACGATCTGATGACTGAGATCTTCTTCGGATGATCCAGCAGTCAAGAATTTATTTCGGCTCTCAGGCTCTCCAGACTTCGGAGATTTCAAATCACAAACTGACACTTTGGATCAGACAACGCATATTCACTTCAGACGATTTGACGCCTGAGATCTTCTTCGGATGATCTGACGACTAAGATTTACTTTGGATGATCTAACGATCGAGAATGTATTTCGACTCTCTGACTCTCCGGGCTTTGGGGATTTCAAATCTCAAACTAAATTATTGAAATGAGAATTTTATGGAGTGTAACCTCTTCACATCTTTAGACCCAAAACGAATGACGTGCATTGGATCAAGATCTTAGATCAATGGATCAATCTGTCTGCGATGTAGATTTTCTTTGAATTAAATCCAACGACTCTCCATCTTTTCTTATCCTATCCTTCCATTTAATTCGATCCGATGGCTGATGAAAATTCGGGTGATCGAGATCTCAGATCTCAGCCCTTGCTTATCCGTTTCCTCCACTTAAGGTGATCTAACAGTCATCGCATTTTCTCCAGATCTAATGGTCCTTATTCATTTCAGATTTTCGGGCTTCGGGTAATTCAGCTTTCAAGTTGCCAATTCTTCTGAAGTGAGATTCCCCAAACAATAACCTCCTCACAACTTTTGACGTGAACCAAATGTTGTTCGTCGATCATGTTCATAGATCGATGGCTTGATCTATCTTTAGTGTTTCTCTTCTAGCTTATCCTATCCTTCCACTTAAAAGTGATCCAACGGTCGTGACAACACTCGAAGCATATCAACGATCAAGGAAGGTTGTGGAACCACAACTTGTGAGTGATTTAACTCGTCATCAAAACTCCACAATTTGTAGTTGTGCATTGTTGGTGAGTCAACCACAATCGTCAATCTTCGAGGCTATAATATATGACGGTCCTAACTAATTGCGGTATTGGAAATATAACGATATTTAATTATCCATTCGATCTCTGTAATCTATCCCTATCGTTGATCTGGCAACTGCACATCCGACAGTCGTGACTTAATCCGACTTGATCTGATCATTTGTTAGATCAACCACAATCATTGATATTTGGGTTTATGAGATCTAATGATCTAGACCAATTGTGGGATTAGAACTAGCGAGTTGTTTAATTCTTCTTTCACTCTCTGCAATTCATCCATGTCGTTGATCTAGCTTGCAGATCTGACGTTCACAATCCTCCAACGGTCCTGAAGCCCACAGTCACTCATATGATTGATGTCTGTAATATTAGACGATCAACATGGTCAATTTCTTGATCAAACGACTGCCGAGGCTTCTCACCTTAAGCTTACGGTTTTCCTTCCGAGATTTGATCTCTGCATATTGTTCTCTTCTCCTCTTGAACTTATGTTGTTCTTGTTTTCCATCGTCGTTGTTGTTCTTGCCATCAATGAAAAGAACACTCTTCCTGTAAAAACATGCCAACACGGGGGTTGGGTAAAATTCGAAAAAGAGAACCTTCGAAGTCCCAGAGCCCTTAAGTCCCGAAGTCGTGAAGCACAGGTATGACATGGCAAGATGACGTCACTAGGAGTGATGTGAACCTCCATTATTCATGCCATGTGTCAGTCAGATTTGTACTTATGACGACCTTGTTGGACCAATAGTAGTCTAACACGTGGGGGCCATGTGTAACCATCATAAGAACCCCAAAGTCCCGAAGTGTCGAAGTCACGGAGGTAACGCAATCTGCCGATGTCACCTGGGGAGACATAGACACACGGGATATGTGCCACGTGTCATCATTCTTTAGGATTTTCAAGGGCCCTTCGTGCCCAATTAAGATGTGACATGTGTCATCCATGGGATTGAGCCATGTGTTCGCTCCTTATTTTATGCCACATAGCACCCTGGTACGTGGATGCTGACTAGACCTCTGCAGTTCTCCAGTTTGACGTTCGGGAGAAATCAATGTGGAAGTTGTAAGAACCTCCGAAGCCCGAAGCTCCGAAGCAATGGAGCCACGAAGCTCCGAAGATGTACTATGCAAGGATTCACCAATTTGGTGTTCGGGAGATGTACCTTGAACTATTTTTCATTTTTTAAAACCTTACAAATTCCAAAAAAAAATCAAATTATGTAGACATGTTACAACACTAAAAGAACCCAAAAATTAAATGCAGAGCTCCATGATCAGTTTCTAGACCTCCTTTTTATTGTTTTGAGTAATTCCATAAGAATTTGAGTAACTTAAACTATTTTTCATTTTTTAAAACCTTACAAATTCCAAAAAAAAAAATCAAATTATGTAGACATGTTACAACACTAAAAAAACCCAAAATTCAAATGCAATGCATGTTACATAAAGACATATAACTAGCACAACCACTTAATGTGTTGTTATGGCCTTGATCAAGACCAATAGGTAGGTGATGACACTGAGGAGACTAGAGGGTATGATTTAGAGGAAGCATTATAGAGATAATTTCCTTACTATTTACAAGCCTGCACTCCCAACAAGTAAACAATGTTGTATCATATCACAAGCCTATTGTTTTATCCTTTGATGCTTCAAAGAATTTTGGTCTTATCCCCTTCAAATTTAACCCCTTTGGTTACACAATGATAATGTTTTGTCTTTGGTGTTAGAGACTTGGAGGCAGTCTATTTCAGGCTCTCTAAATTTTATTTGGGAATCTAAGTTGAAAGCAGATAAACATGGTTTGAAGCATTAGGAAAAACTTGTGTATGTGACTCCAAGTCAGGAAAGGAAGAAATATAAAAAAACAATTATAAGAGATTCAAATAACAATGGGAAATGAAGAGGTCATGGAGCAAATGATGCAAGAAGAGAGAGATATTTGTCAAAAAGTCTAAGCAACACACATAAATGAAGAAGAAGACTTGCAATTAAAATCGCGAAGTCTATGGTTGAAAGTCAAAGATAGGAATACTTTCTTTTTTCATAAACAAATTAAAGCAAGAAGGCATAAAAACACACTAAAATGGATATATAAAGAGAATGGGACTAATGTGGAAGAGTTTGAAAAAATTAAAGTAGCAACGAAACAACATTTTGAAGAGCTTTATACAATGGAAGAGGAAAAAGATGATACAAAAGTAAGAGAAATGTTAGAGCACATATTGTAGTTGATAACCATAGAAGAGAATATAACACTACTACAAGAGATAGAAGAAGAAGAAATAGCTCAAGCTATCTAGAGTTTGGAACAAGATAAAGGTTTGGGACCTAATGGTTTTACTATCCACTTTTTAGGTCTTTTGGGGAATTGGTGAAATATAGTTTAAAAAAGATGTTGAATTATACATTGAAAAAGGCAAAAGTGGGTGGTGAAACTAACTCTTATTTTTTATCTCTTATCTCAAAGGAGGATAATCTCACCCCGGGGTGTTTTTCATTCTCCAGGTTAGGATTTTTCCTTTAACCAATTTCCAAAGGAAGAAGGAGACCTTGGGCTAGATATTTTGCTTTCAAATTTTGACCCAAAGTTATTTTTGTGGTTGTTTCGGATGCCACACTATCAGTTGGTATGTCTCTTTGAGATTATAGTTGCCACTTGGTTTATATCCTCAGTAGAGCTTGTCATGCCCTTCTTGAATTTTGATTTTCCTTTTGGTTAATTCCTATCAAAAATTGTCCCAATCTAGCTCTGGGGGAAGTATGTGTCATTGATCTTGGGGTATCCATCCTCTCCATTGGTCCTCCATAACTAGTAGAGTCAAATATTGGAGTATCCTTTTTTAATTGTGGCTCAACATATTATCTCGAAGCGATAAGAGGTTTTCCTTTGATCGCTAGGCCGATAGATGTTTCCACGCATCATCCTAGAACATGGTGTTGTTTCCATTTCAAACCTTCCAAAACCAATGTTGTTGAATGATGTGCGTGTTTCTCCATGTTGCATTCCATATTAGGGATCCTACGATGTTTCCTTCAAGGAGAACTAGGTATTGATTATATATATTCAGACAATATTTCCTTCTCTAGATTAGACTCCACAAGGCATTCTTTTTGTGCATCTAGTGCCACCAGAGTGGAGAAGAAAGTAGAGGAGGTGAGAGCTAGAACCCATTTTATCCAAGAAGGTGAGAAACCAAAGGCATGAAGGACTTGTTGAATATACTGACAGCTAAGCCTGTTAAAGGCTTTGGACATGTCAAGTTTGATGAACATGCCAGGAGATTTGGAGGACTTTAGAGAGTGAATCATTTCATGGACCAGAATTAGTCCATCAAGGATTTGGCATCCTTCCACATAATCAATTTGTTTGAGTAAGATGAGGGAGGGGAGGATGGGCTTGAGGCAATTTGCATGATTTTTGAGATGATTTTGTGAGCTACATTGTGGAGGGAGATCAGGTGAAAACTACTAGGATATTATGCTTTGTCTTCTTTTGGAATGAGAGCAAAGAAGGTGGCATCTAGGGTTGATAGCACATTTTTAAATCGGCTGGAGTCTTCCACCATACTCCAAACATCATGTTTTATTATGGGCCAACATGCTTGATAAAAATCAGCCATGAATCCATCTGGTCCTGGTGCTTTTTCTTTAGGCATTTCCATGACTCTCGGCTCTACCTCCTCCATAGTAACAGGTATTAGGAGGGATTCATTTTGTTCTTGTGAAACAAGATTGGGTGTGTGGCATGTTATATCTTATATGATAGTCATCATGCCTAGCTATGGTTCTATGAGGAGGTCCTTGAAATAATTAACCAACTTGTGATTTTTTAGTTGATTACCTTGGTTGTCTTTGATGGATACAATCATGTTGTGGTGGCATCATTGGACCATAGAATTGTGAAAAAAATTAGTATACCCCCCTGCTTCTTCAGCCATTGCATTCTCTATTTTTGTTTCCAAAGGAGTTCTTCATGTTTGTTGCACTCCTCTAATTACACCCAGAGAAAATATTTCACTATGATTAGTTGCTGTATACGTCCCTCCAGGATCATGGACTGTTGAATTCTTTCCATTTTGTTTTCAATTTCCTTCTTTTCTTGGAAGATGTCTCCAAATTCTTCCTTGTTCCATTTCTTGAGACATATTTTAATTTGTTTAAGCCATTTTTGGACCCAGAGAATGGGGGAGCTCAATTATGCTTCTACCTTGTTCCACCATTACCGAATGTATCTTGAAAGGATGGAGGATCTAACTTGAAGCTTTTAAATTGGAAGGGTTAATTTTTTGGGGAGCCTTGAAGATCCACCTCCAACCAGATGGGCCAGTGGTCAAATCCTGATATTGGAAAATTGGTGGAATCTATGTGAATACACGTGAAAGGGGGGATTTTGAGGCTTGATAAAGATCTATCCTAGAGGATACTTGATTAGATCCTCCTCTTCGATTATTTCATGTGTAATGGCCATTCACTGTTTCTATGTCTATTAGATTTAACTGCTAGAAAGAGTCTTTAAAATGTTGGGAGTCTTGATGCATCCTTCTTATTCCTCCTCACTTCTTAGCAAGTGAGGTGATGTTTTTAAAATCTCTTCCTATTAACCAATGGTTGTCCTTGATGATGTTTCAGAGCGCTCACAAAGAGTCAAGAAAGAGAATTTTGTGAGTGATTGCTTGCAGTCCATAGACCTTGGTTATAAACCATGTTTTATTTGATCTTATTAGTTGGAATTGTGTTGTTAGAGACCTTTGAGTTGAAAAAAAGTCGGTCATTAGGAATTCAGTATGGTTCCAAAAAATATCTCATCCTCCTGTCGTGCCTTGATCATTTATGGTTGTTGTTTAGGAACCCTTCCAAATCATGGTTACCAATTTTGAGATGGTGTCACTACTGCATTTTGTTTCTTGGATCATTATTATTGTTGGTTACTCTTTACGAATTTTATCTATGAGTGGTTTATGCTTTCTTTCTCCATTTAGGCCTCTAATGTTCCAAGAGATTATCTTCAGGAGGAGTTAGGGGGGTTGGGTGGGAACTTGTCTATCATTTCCATTATATGTCTTGTGCTTACCAACAATTCTCCCATCTCTTGTAGTAGCTACTTGTTGATGTACCTTCCCCTATTTTTCTCTTCATTGGAGACCTTGGTGGTTTCTTTAGAGAGATTAGATTTGAATCCTAGAGTGGATGAGGCAAAGTGCTTACTTTTGTGAGGTTAACTTCACCTTTCTTTTTTTTGGATTAAAGTGTCCTTTGAGAGATGAATCTGCTTGTCTAAGATAGAGTTAGGGTCGTTCCTTTCCCATGCCACTGCAATGGATTGGAGATCTAGGTCTCCCAACTCCATTTCCTCTCCATCCTCAGATTCGCCTTGATCTTCTTCCCCATAGTGCATTTCCTCCTCTTTTTCCATTTCTTTTGGAGTGCTCTGGATTGTTATTTTCCTATTCTTCACCTACTTTTCCTTATTCTCGCTTGGGCATAGTTATGACTCTGATGCAATATATTTTTGTTTTTCTACTACGATATTACTGGTTGGATCCTTTATGTTCAGAGATATAACTTCAAAATTATTGCTAGTTTCAAGATACTTATGCCCTTGGGGCTGAGGGGCTCACCTGGCTGACCTTCTTCTTGCTATTTCTTTCTCAAAAACCTTTGTATATTTTGAGGGAGGGTTCAATGCTCGAGACAAGGGGCTTATTTAGCAATAAATATCTAAAAATATTCCCTTGATTATGACATTTGTGGCATCAGGATGGTATGTGCTCATAGTCTATGGTTTTTAACAATTATAAACCTTGGTAGCGTAGGCAAATGGACTTTGGAAGAGATTTGGAAATGTTCATGTATACGCAAATGCAAGTATATGATATGCAGTGTTTGTGCTTGGTAACTTTTGAAATTTTCATAAAGGAGCCAAGTTTGTTCCCTATCCCTTCTAGAGGCTTAACTTCCTAGAATTCCTGTGGTAGTGAGTAGAGATAGATCCAAAATGGGGCGGTTGAGAAGTCCTCCTTGTTAGGGATAAAATTTTATGCCCATGGCCTAAGGCATAAGCCTATTGAGTTGAATAAGTAAGGACCGTTCTCAAAAACTCTATCATGGTCTTTTAGGCTGGTAAATATTGTTGTGAAGAACCCCTTAGAGCCTAGCTTCAAATCTACTTGCCCCTTTGGATTCCAATTCATTTTTATCAACCGAACCATTGAATTTTATGCTGGACAGATGCGCATGAATTTTCCAATGAAGGCATGATCCTGTATAAACTAGATGTATTCTCCGATTTTTTCCAAAGTGACTTCGTATCTTGGAGTTTCAGCTGCCTTTGGCATACATATGAATGTGTTTCAAAGGAGAATGTGTTTCAAATATGTTTTTACCTGAGACTCAAGTGGGATTTCCTCTCCTGGATTTCCTGGCCCTCCTAATTCGTCTACACAAGATTGGTATTCCTTTCTTCTTGTGAAGGATGTGTGACTCATGATTGGGTCCAACCCCCCTGCTACTACCTTGCTGAAGTAGAGAGTTGCACTCACCCCCCAATGATCTCCATGGTGAAGTGTACCTGATGTGAAAAAAACCTTAAGTGTTGCAAACCCTAGCTTGTCCATATGACTATCATCCTAGTGGTTAGTGTCATAGCGTTATTATTACAATATATCAAAAAGACATAATTATTCAAATCACAAGCATTTCACTCATCAAACTTATGTGTTTTTGTTTGTAAATATGTTTAATCAACATATTGTTTCTTGTTGGACAACAAACAATTCCCCTTGAAGAAGGGTTAAACATTATATGGAATTAATGGTTATAAGTTTTTGAAATCACAATCCAAATTAAACAATTTCATAAAATTAGAGTTAAACATTATATGGCAACTCTAAATTTAAATGAGTGATAGATATCAAATTTAATTTAAAAAAAAATAAATCATTAACGTACTCATAATACATTTTATAAATCAAACAACAACAACATCAACATGATATGAAAAAACATAATATACATGAGTGATATACATATC
Organism: Picea mariana; assembly: GCA_032191745.1. Lineage (NCBI taxonomy): Eukaryota > Viridiplantae > Streptophyta > Pinopsida > Pinales > Pinaceae > Picea > Picea mariana. Next base: position 10,860 of record JASDQU010338146.1, read on the forward strand.
AATATACATGTCAAATATTCATCTCATCAAAATTGATAAATATGTCATATATACATCTCAAGTCAAACATACAACAATCAATATACATGTCAAGTACCACTAGTAGTTAATTCCACCACTAAATCCATATGCATCTGTTCCTATGCTACCAGAGGTAGAGGGTACATCAATACCCATGTCAGATAAAAATGACTAAAGTGGAATCTAATATATCTCTCCAGCAGGATCATGTGGAGGAGGATAAGGATTGGTGGGTGGTGCAACCGGTGACACATGTGGACGAGGAGGAGGATTGGTGGATGGTGTATATTGTGACACATGTGGAGGAGGAAGAGGAGGAGGATCGGTGGAATATGGTGCAACTAGTGACACATGTGGAGGAGGAGGAGAACGATCGGTGGATGGTGTATCCAGTGACACATGTGGAGGAGAAGAAGGAGAAGGAGGAGGAGGATTACTAGGTGGTGGAGGAGATGTCGGTCAATATAGTGGAGGAACAAGTGGTGGAGAATCATGCGGTGGAGGATGAGGAGAATCATCCTCAGAAGATGAGCCAAATGAAGTGGAATGAGAAACATCCCTCAACATGTGTATGAGGTTGAGGGCACCAACAACATGACTCATCAATTACATCATTTCATGAGGAAAGATCGACCATATGTTAGATATATCTGGTACCCATAAGATCTCTCTAATGTGTACGGGTGCCACTCTCTGCCTAACAATCATACCACATATGCAATCTACTACCTCAATTTGGACTCTCCAATATATCCTATGTGGCATGTCGAGTCTATGTATTTGAGGCCATTGATCTACCTCATCCATATCCTCATTGTATTGGGGAGGCTCATCTCCAACATATGTGCCAATATCTGCAAAAAATAGAAAAAATAATCAGAGAATTGAAACAAAATGTTACAATAAATTACATGTGCATTAAATAAGACAAAAAAATACGCAACTACATTTATCAAAACACAATGATAAGATTACCTCTATCATCTGATGTCTCGTCGGTAGTAAATAGGATTTTCATATATCCTCTCCAATCCATTACTGCATACAAGTATTGTACAAGATCAAGGACAAGATTTTCCTCTCTAGCCAAAAAAATCACATATTTCTTTACCGACCGGAGTGCATGACCACTCTGGTTGGCCCCTCTTGGGCAATGACTGCCCCCACATGCACATATGTGCATCAGTCATAGGCCTATGAGGGAATTAGGGTACTATTGGTCAAGTGATATGAAAACTCTCAAAACATAATGTAAACAACTTTGACATAAACATGAAGAATAATATCCAATAAAAAACAGAGCAACAACAATCTAATGTGAAACAAAACGTGCGCAAAAATATATCTGACCACCTAATCAATCGAGGCCTCTGACCTAAAATATCTACATGGTATATCAATGAGAAACTAATGTGATACCCATCAAATTTAAAGTGTGTCAATGCCATGAAAATAAGAGATAGACATCTAACCTCCTTTGCACCAAATGCATCTATCCACAACTGACCTCCAATAGCCTAGAAGTCCTTAATAGAAAAAATGTCCCCACTAGCATATCTTTGCACATATGCTAGTTGGCTCTCTCATGCAATGTCGGGCAATAGATCAGTGAATTAGGGCCAAGCATCCCCCCTCCTAGAAAACCCGATGATAAAATAAA
>JASDQU010338147.1:0-12631 GCA_032191745.1 Picea mariana
GGTGGTTTCTCACATGAAAACCAATTTCCATAATTAATAAATGAATAATATGTGAGACACATTTTTTCTCACAAATATTAATCATTTAATTACAAGTGAATAATAATAATGCATGAGTTATTAAAGCTCATAAAATGCATGAGCACTTCATAAAGCATTAATCAACTAATATGAAAAATGCATGAAGTATTTTTCCCACAAATGCATAATTAAATGCATGAGAAATAAAACTCAAGAAAGTATCATTTTAAATCCACTTAAATACTTTTGTCGCCACCTTGAAATCAACATGGCGCTAAGTTCTTTCACGTGTGGAGATCCATTCGGATCATTGATTCTATGTTTTCACTGATGGAAACATGAGTCAAACATGTATAGTAAACAGAGAAAAAGGAATATCACCTTGGGGACAAGGTAGATCACCTTGGGGCAGAAGCAATTCATGATCATTTTTTATCACGATAAGATCAACAATGATGTTATGTTCCTAAATCTTGGGAGAGGTAACATGCAAAGAATCCACGTATAGAAGGAGTAACAAAGCACACCGAATTAAGAGCTCAGGAGGGTTAGAGACTAAAGATAAATGCATAAAATAATTCACAAACAATTATTAAAATATCATGAGAAATAACGATGAACAGATTAGAGAGAAGAGCACTGAAACCCTTCAAGAATCATAAGGAAACTCTGTTACAGTCGAAAATATGCCAACCTTTGATCAAAATCCCATAGAAATACTGACAACCATCAGATCAAGTTGAAGTCATAGATTGGGAAGGATTAAATCTCAATCGTCAAATATGGAGTAGTAGCTTTATGGACAGTTGGATTAAGATAGAATCATAGATTGAAAGATATTAAATAAGAGTCGTCAAATTTTGTGGAGAAAATTCAAGTGAGATATCAATTGTTAGATCAGTTTGGGATCTATCCTAATTATTAGATAGAACCAAGTGGAAGGACAAGATAAGTGGACCCCATAAGACACAAAGTATTGAAACCCTCGAAGTCCTAAAGTGAATAAGGGACATCAGATATGGGAAATGCATGGTGACCATTGGATGAGGATATGCGGGTCCAATAGTGGTCAACTTTGGTACTGACCACTTCGGCTAAAAAGTGTCTGAAATATGTAAGTTCACCTGAAGGCCAGAGCCCCGAAGTCTCAAAGTGAATGAGGGCCATCATATCTAGTCAATGCATGGTGACCGTTGGATGAGGAAAGGCGGGTCCAATTGTGGTCGACTTCAACACTGACCACTTCGAAAAAAAGGAGTCTTAAACATGTAAGTTTACCTAAAGTCCAGAACCCCAAAGTCCCGAAGTGAATGAGGGTCATTGGATCAAGAATTTAGGTGAAAACTAAACTGTCTGATACAGAGTAATGATCCAAAGGAAAAATACATATGACACTTCAATATATCCATGTCAGCAAGACCACATCAGCAAGGACACGTGGCCCAATTAGATGGTGACAAGTGTCAAGGTCTAGTTGGCACTTAAGGTATATGAAAGTCCCAAATATAGGTGACACACGGCATGCAATCAACCAATGCCACATCAACAATGATGTCAACAAGCCATGTCACTCCGGGATTACTAACTTCATGGATATATAAGCTCCCTTTATCAACTAATCACCAAAGGCCAGAATCAAGAAGTAACACTAAACGTTGATCTACTTCAGGAGCATTCTCAATCGTTGATCAAGCATAGTGGAAGAATAAAGTAAGCATGAGGAGTCAACTGACAAAAGGTGGTCACCACAACTTTATGACTTATTCGGTAGGTAAAACCTCCAGAGGGATTGAACTACTTCAGAGTTTGACTAACCCAGAGTCATGGAGTCACAAACAACCTAATACCCGGAGATCGAGAGCTACATTTCGCCTAAGCCTTTGGTCCTAGCTCATGGACATATGAAGGTTATTAAGCAGAGAAGTGGTGATACACACAACGGAGAAATTTGCTTTAGGAGAATTGGAAGATTGCAAATTCTGGAGTCACAAATCACCGATGTCCTGTAGTGAACGAAAATCGTCCACTCAACCACAGATTAAGTCTTGTTCATCATTTTTTTTATTCTCGAGGATAATGTTGAAATCGATGGATTCGTTCTTGTTAGGACTTGTATTTGGTCATGGTTTCTAGTCTTATGATATGGGAATAAGGATGAAAGAATAAGCGCTAGGAACAATGCTTAAACGGATAAGCTTGTGGTTTTGAGCCCATGGTCATTTGAACAATGGGTTGAAGGAACCGCCTCTTACAAAATTCATTTCTGTAAACAACTTAAGGCCTGTAGAGTAATTTGATAGAGATTAACAATATAACAATATAGAGAGGAGGCAAAATATCGAATATGATTTGTTAGTGAACTTGGGAAGGAAAAACAATCATGGGAATGATATAATGAGTCGATTGATATCTATGATCAAGTCACGAGGAAAAAAATCGAATCAAGGTTAGTCTTCTAATTAAATTGAGAAACTTACACAGTAATTAATGAATAAAAGGAAAATATTATTTATGTTAAAATTAAATGAAGAGGTGCAATGGTTCATGTCAAAAAGACACAATGGTTCAATCCTATACCTATTGAAATACTATATAAACTAGAAGTGGTGGTGAATATAAGGGTGGCTTGGTGGATACACACACACACACACACACATACATAATGGATTGAATGAAAGTTCATTATATCAGGTTGGTGCCTATTTAGAAGTTGAGTCTTGTTATGAGGGTTGGATTCCTCAAATCTTAGTTGGTTATGAGATCAACAAGGTGGGTCTTGTTATGAGGGTTGGATTCCTCATTTCTTAGTTGGATCTAAGAACTGCAAGCTGGGTCTTGTATCAGAGAGTTGGATCTCTCATATTTAGTTGAAGTTCTAGATATTGAAGGATTGATTTTATTTGTATTCATTCGAGTTAAATAAATAAAAGAATGATATTTTATCTACTTCATACTATTTTTGTTATACATGTTTATGAATAAATAATTGAGCTACATATATATTATTCAGTTAATTTAGTTAATCTATGAAAGTGTGAAAAACAGTCAAAATTTCTAGACACTGATTCACCACCCCCTCTAAGTGTGAGTGTGTGTTTCAACAAATACTTTATGGATTAAATCCCTAGTATTATCCACTCATAAGCCTAGGTCAAAACTTCTAGGAGACAAACCTTAGAGTCTATCCTCTTATAAACCCTATTTTTTGTCCTACTTATTCTCTAGCATATAGCAATGATAAAGTGGAAACTAGGTCAAACCCTATAGTTTATCCTCTCATAAAAACTAGGATTCAACCTCAAATACAAGGTTAGAGGGATTTCCTCTCACAATCCCTAATCTTGACCTTGTATGCTTCAACAAAATCAAGATGGATAAAAGCAAGGGAAGGGGATAAACAATATGAATCCTTCCTTAGGGTTTCAAAAAAATTATTCAAGTAAACAATGATAACATGCAACTATTACCAATACAATAGAGTATATACAATAGAGTATTCACCAAAATATACCAAGAACAAAAAATTTAACTTGAAAAGAGCACTTACTATCCAAGTCACTGTTCCTTAGGAAACCCCACTTTCATGAAAAATCCACCAATACAAGAGAAAACAATCACAATATCACTCCAAAAGTGCGAACAGGAGCTCCATGCTGAGAAAATAAGATAAGAAGACAAGTAGTAATGATTCTCCACATGTGTGAGTTATTGTTTACAAGGAGGGACTACTATTCTTCTTATACGAGGCAAACCTGGAACTATATCACTCCAAAAGGCCCTAAAACATAAAATTTCCATGACACAAGTTGGATATGTCAAGTTCTACCCCCAAAATAACCTCAAATAATAATAAAACATGCTAATACACAAAACCTCCCCTCAAGAATGGTACGTGTGAGTGTAGGATATCAATATAAGGGTGAATCCATGCTCTAGAAGGGTGCAAAGGCCTCCAAAGGTCACATATCATCATAAAAAAGTGAAAAGCAGGTGAAAGGTCACACCTCCTCAACAAAGGTTAGATATAATTGTCAAAGGACCCCAAATCATCATCAAAATAGATGCCCTAGTCACCTGGTGACCCCGCCATAATCAAACCATCATAGTGCATGACGTCATCATCGATATGATCAATGTCCAAGGTGGAAAATGCCAAAATACAAGGTGGAATAAAGGTCCATCATCTCTCCAAGGGGTGTCCAATCCTCCCTAGGTGCAACGTCCTCAAATCAAAGTATAATGTAGCTCTGAGGTGCATTTTCCATAGTGTGGGCATCATGCCCATCTGATAACCAATCTGACTATATCTGCAATATCGAAGCTCATATATCCATAATCTAGGGTCTAATAGGTATCCGAGAGTTTCCCAGGGTGTGTCTAATCATCATATGGACCAACACTCTGCATAAAATGTGCAACGTCCTATGTATAGTGCACAACGTCCTGGGTATCATCATGAGAATGTCCTCCAAGTGACAATGTCAAGTGCACAATGGTCAACAAATTCCACAAAATGATGTAAGACTAACAATCATGATATACAAAATTCATTGGAATCATACAAAGTAGGCCACCACTGAATACAAAATCCAAGTAAGTAATTCACATTTGGTATCTTCTTCAATTTCACATTAACTTGAGACTTTATGCAATTTTCCAAGTTTAGGTATGGGAGGACTATCAAAAGACCCTATTAGGTGTGATAGTACCCATGTAGAGGGATATTTCCCAAGAAAACCTATCAAAATGAAAGTATGATGAATGAAACATTTTGGGGTTACTCCATGATGATGGAGTCATTAACATGCAAGGTACCATGCTTGGTTGATTTCCATGAGCACCTTCATAGAGTGAGCACTTGTTGTTTGAGATACCCTTTCCTAGACAATGTGTGTATTCCAAACCCATTTATTTCATTTTGATATTCTTTGTTTCCTTTCAAGTCCCCCTTTCAGGTTTCAAGCACTTTATTCTTTATTTTCTTTTCTTACAGGATTAAGTCCTTTTAATTGATATGCAATAAATGCATTAGGACTAGGAGTGATTTCCTTATAATGAGTGGGTAGAGAAAAAGTTTACCTTTCACTATTGACTTTGTTGATCATTATCCTATCATTTATTCTTTCTTTTATATCATTCTTTGTTTTTCTTATCCATTTTTTCTAGCAGCTACATGAACCTCGAATTTCTAGTCCTTATTCTCATAGGATATTGAACCATGTGCCTTTTTGGTGTACATGTAACAAATATTATTGAAGTTTAGTACACTATGGAAGGACCTGTGATGGAAATTTTGAAGTATGGGGGGAGAGGTACGTTACCCCCATCAAATCCTCTCAATAGTATGCCTATTCCACAAGAGTGAAAACACAGGACTAAGACACAAATGATGGTCACCAAGGTGAAACAAGGAAAAAAGTATAACTTCCAAGATTATGATTTGTTATCCAAATTCAATGCATGATCCTCAACTAAATTCCTAATGCATTAAACATGACACTTTAAATGAAATAACAACCAATGTACCTTATAATGTGTTGGATCACCATCATATGATGAACCATGTTGAACAGGTGCGATAAGATGAGCTAAATGAGGAGGGAGGAATCTGAGGAGTTGATGTCTGTGGATAATAATGATGATCATCATCATCAGGATCTTCATTGTGAGCCACGATGCATGATCTCATCTAGTTACACCTTGGGGAGAGGGGGTAATATCTAGTTCCAACATGGGGAGTTGTGCTCACCGTAGAGCACATGAGAACCTCAACATATCTGGTACTCCAAGGCCTAAAAATTCCATCACTCTAAAGAAAGTCTTTCTACATTTTAACATAAAATCATCAACAACCAATTATAGGGGGATGTTATCCACCATGTTTATAAAAATATAAAACCAATGCGAGAAACATATTTTTTTCATTTTCATGAATATATATGATAGACTAAAATGTATGCATAATAAATAATTAAATAACATTAATAAAAGAAACATAATGCAATAAAAAAAAAAAAAAACAACATGATCTATTCTAACCTACTCTACTCCAAACCTAAGAATCCAAGTCCCTTCCAAATAATAAGGCTTGAGAAGGGATCCATTCATAGGTAATGGTAATCTCCTTCCCTCTGGTGTAGTCAAATAATAGGAATTATCTCCAAAATTTTTCTTAATATGATAAGGACCAAGCCACAAGATATCAAACTTATTTTGCATGTATGGATTCTATCCTCTCTTATCCCACATCAAGATGAGGTCTCCATCCTCAAAGTTTCTCTATCTTGATTTATGATCAAATGTTCCTTTGATTTCATCTTGATTTCTTGCAATCTGATCAAAATAATATCTCCTAACTCATCCAATTGTATAAGTTGATCAATGTTTCCTTGTAATGCCTCTTTATCAGTTGTAAATTGCTAGGAAAATTGGCGGACATGGATTTGGAGGTTGGTGGGAAACTTTTCTTCGAATCCATATACTAACTCAAATGAGTTCTTTCCTATGGAATTATGAGTCATATTACGGACTACCCATAAATATTACTTAATATTACTATCCCAATCCTTCTTATTTTCACCAGCAATCTTCTTGCTGATGTTCATGAGGTTTTTATTGCTAGATTCTTCCAACCCATTTCCTTGGGGATAGTAATTGGATGATTGAGATAGGAAAATTCCATAATTAAAGAAAAAATATGCTAAAGCTAAATAGATAAATGCATTTTTGTTGTCATTGGTTATCTTTGTAGGGGAACCAAACCTTGTGATTATTCTATATTCAAGGAAAATCACTACGAGTTCCTCAGTTTCCTTCTCATCAGGATGGATTCTACCGATCTAGTGAAATAGTCTATAAAAATAAAAACCCAACAATATCCATTGTTGAAGTTATTCTTAAATTCACTAATGAAATATAAACCCCATTGTTGAAAAGGAACTTCAATACTGATCAGCTTCAAAGGCAAGGAAGACAATCACTGTTTCGCTGAGAGGAATTGTCAAGGATTGCAAGACCTTACATATCGATGAGTATTAGTGAAAAATGTAGGTAGTAGTGTAGGTTTCGAAATGAACACCAAAATATCCTGAATAGATTTTCTTTATAAAATTGTATGTTTCATCTTTGTTTACACACCTAAGCATTATCCCATCAGTATTCTTCCAATGTAAACCATATTGGGTTAAACAATACTTCATAGATTTCAATATTAAGGCCCTTATCTTATGGTCCACTAAGTGATCAAGATATGAAATATTCTTCAATTAATAGATAATGTTAGAATACCATTCATCATGTTATAATTCACTCAAGACTACATTGTCCTGGTCAACCTCTCCTATTTTTATCGCTTCTTCATTACTCTCAATCAACATCTTGTTGGAATTTTAATTTTTCTAGTTACACAATTAGAATTACTTAAACCAATAGCAATTGTAGTAGGATCACTTAAATATAGAGAATCACAGATACAATAGAACACAAATATTATCCCGGGAAACCCTCGTGGGGGAGAAAACCTAGCAACCAAAATCCTCTATATGGATTCCTTCAACCAGTACAATGATGCGCTATAGATCTCCAAGAAATGCCAAGACCAAAACACCAAAAGAACTAGTCTCCAAGACTTGTGCACTAGAATTTCTTATGCGCTCCAAGATGCACAAGAGAAGTGTGTGTGTGTGTCCAAATGAGAGTAACATATCCTCTATTTATACACAACAATGTATCTTGAAGATACATGACTCTTGACCTAACTAACCCATAAAACAAGGCCGATTAGCTAATGGGACTTTTTACAATTTTAAGCAAAATACCAATAATATGATAATTTATTTTGAGCTGACTTGTACAATATAATTATAATAACCTTTTTAAAGGTTTGACCAAAACAAATATACAATAATATCTTTTGTAATTACACCAAAAATATTAACACTCCCTCTTAACTAGGAAGGTATTCTTTCCAGACACAGACTCCAAGTCTGATACCACACAAGATCACATCCATTGACTATTGAACATGAGAATCTATACATCCTTGGACATCCATAGTGAAACATGACTTCACCCCATGCAACCAAGTTCTGTGGGTATCTATAAATAACTACAACATGTCTCGAGGACATCCACTTCCTACGATGCATCAATACTTGATCATGTGTACTCATGTATCAGTGCCAAACCTTTTTCATGCTGGATGAGATCCACCAAACTCAGTGCCATCCCTTTTTCATGCTGGATGAGTTCCACTTTTCACTCCCTCTGAAGAGGGACCACACAAGCTTGTCCCTGAAGTACTCAAACTTTGTCCTTGACAACGGCTTGGTGAACACATCCGTAACCTTTTCATCAGTAGTTATGAACTCGAGCCTCACTGCTCCCCTCTATACCATATCCATGATCTAGTAATATCTGATCTAGATATTCTTCTACCTGTCATGGAACACCAGGTTCTATGACAACTTCATGCAACTGTGGTTGTCACAACAAATGCAGGTTTCCTCCAATCTGAGACCAAATAACCTAGACAACAACTTTCGAATCCACACTGCATCTTTGCTCGCTGCACATGCTGCCACATACTCAGATTCAACCATAATAAGTGCCAAACAAGACTGCTTCCTACTACTCCACGAGACCATATTGGATCCAAGACTAAAACAATATCCTGAGGTGCTCTTCCAATCAGGAATACTGTCGGCCCAATCTAAATATGAGTATCAATAAAATCCAAACTCATGGTCATATCTATACCAGAGACCATGTTCTACAGTACCCTTAAGGTACCTCAACATATGTTTTTCTACAACCAAATGGACCTGTGTGGGCTGCTCTAAATGCCAACTCAGGGTGTTCACAACAAAACATATATTCGGTCTTGTGTTCGTCAAATATATCAACGAGCCCATTATATTCTTGTATAAGGTAGAATCCACAATCTCTGAAGTTGTATCCTACAAAAAATTTAGATTTGATACCATCGGGGTAGCCATGGCCTTACAATCCAACATCTCAAACCTCTTCAAGATTTCCACTACATACTTTCCTTTATTTAGGAAAACCACATCTGATCTCTGCCAAACTTCTAGTCCCAAGAAGTAGTGCATAACTCCTAAATATTTCATCTCAAATTCTGCAGCCAATTTTCTCTTCATTCAGTGATGAGATTTTTTGCACCAATTAGAAACATATTATCTACAAACAATAGTAGAATCATTTTTTCACCATCCTCAACCTTAAATTAAAGGTTTGGATCTGCACTTCTCTTGGTAAAATCCAATCTCATTAGAAAATTATCAATCCTACCATACCATGCTCTGGGTGCCTTCTTCAATCCATATAAATCCCTCTTTAATATACACACATGAGTCTCCCTATCATGTGTCTTGAATCCAAGTGGTTGCTCCAAATAAACTTTCGCAAATATTTCACCATTCAAGAAGGCTATCTTTACATTCATCTGGTGCACATTCCATTTCATCATAGCAACCAATGAAAGTATAGTCCTGGTTGAGGTATATCTTTCTACAAGATAAAACATCTCTTCATAGTCAATCCCTTCCTTTTGAGAGAAACCTCGGTCCACAAATCTTTCCTTATATTTTTCAATACTTCCATCAACTGCGTGTTTCGTCTTGTAGATCCATTTCGAACTCACCGCAGATTTTCCCTTTGGTCTGGGAACCACATACCAGACATCATTCTGCATAATGAACTGACATTCTTCTTCCATGGCCTCTTTCCATACTTTATTTTCTATAGCCTCTTCATAAATGGAAGGTTTTTCATCCATTATGTCACAAAAGCATGCCACGTAGCTGGAATACGACTTCAACTTCTTACTTTCCCTGAAATATTTCTCTGGGGCACGAATTCTTTCTGCATATTTGATAAGATTTTGTGCCCAAGCTAGTTTTTTCTTGCGAGAAGGTATCTCGACTAGTTTCCGAGGTTCTACTATGTCATGATCCTTTGGAATGACTTCCTCTAGTTCAAATGCCTTTGGAACTTTAGGAACTTCATACTCTTCTTCATGTACCTATTCTGCACATATATGTTTTGATTTACTGAAAGATGCATTCTCATTGAATGTTACATATCGGTTGATCTCCACTTTCTAGTGATCGTGAATGTATATCATGTACTCCTTCCATTATGTCACAAAAGCATGCCACGTAGCTGGAATACGACTTCAACTTCTTACTTTCCCTGAAATATTTCTCTGGGGCACGAATTCTTTCTGCATATTTGATAAGATTTTGTGCCCAAGCTAGTTTTTTCTTGCGAGAAGGTATCTCGACTAGTTTCCGAGGTTCTACTATGTCATGATCCTTTGGAATGACTTCCTCTAGTTCAAATGCCTTTGGAACTTTAGGAACTTCATACTCTTCTTCATGTACCTATTCTGCACATATATGTTTTGATTTACTGAAAGATGCATTCTCATTGAATGTTACATATCGGTTGATCTCCACTTTCTAGTGATCGTGAATGTATATCATGTACTCCTTCGATGTGTCACTGTAACCAAAAAATATGCCCTTATGTCTGGAAGGGTCCAACTTTGTCCTCTTTTCCTTGGGTACATGAATAAATACAGGGCATCCAAATATTCTAAAATGGTAGACTTCTGGCTTCTCTCTTGAAAACATCTCCTTAGGTGTCTTGTTTTCAAGCACCTTGTGGGGACTTTTATTCTACACGTACACTGCCATCTTTGTTGCTTCTGTTCACAGATGAATATGAAGATCTTGATCATGGATCATGTCCTTTATTGCTTCCATGATCATCAGGTTCTTCCTTTCATCTATTCCATTTTGTCGAGGGTTATAGGGAGTATAAATCTCCCTCTTAATCCCAACTTCCTTGCAATACTCCTTGAATTATTCTGAAGTGAATTCAACTCCATTGTCTGATCACAAGGTATTTATCTTCTTCTCTGTCAAGTTTTCTACCAGAGCCTTGATCTCTTTGAATTTTCCAAAAACTTCATTCTTTACTTTTAACAAATAAATCCAAGTTTTACGTGAGTAATCATCAATGAAATACACATAATATACATACCCACTTAGTGAAGCTATCAACATTGCTCCACACACGTTTGAATGCACAATGTCCAAAAATCCTTTGGCTCTGTTATCGCTATTGGAAAAGGATTGCTTCATGTTCTTTCCTTGCACACATCATTTGCACAATCCATCTAGTTCTGCTTGGATTTTTGGAAGACCTGTCACTATTTTACTCACAACCAGGAGAGCTTTGTAGTGTAGGTGAGAAAATATCCTATGCCATAGTTCACTTCGATTCACAATATCATGAATCACAGTAGAGTATGGATGTCCTTTTAATTTGTAGAGACCCCCTTCTTCAACTCCAATCACTATTGCATCATTAAGGGTCTTCCCTCTAGGCCACATACAAACTTGACCATCAATAAATTCTACTCTAAATCCTTTCTTGTTCAACACTGAAATTGAGAGAAGATTCTTCTTTAAACCTGTAACATAGAGAAATTTATTCATCTTCATTGGCTTGCTTAAGTTTAAATTGTAGGAAGCTTCTCCAACACCTTTGATTGGATACTTATAGTCATCACCCAATTTCACCTCGTGAGGTGAATCTTTATATATAAGGTTAGATAAGGAGTCTTCATAGCTTGTCATGTGCTTGGAAGCACCATTGTCTATCAACCAAGTGTCACTTCCATGAGTAATAGTACCCATGAGGGATGAGATAATAACATAATCCTCATCACTTAATTCATCTTGCTTTGCAACCTTCTTGGGAGGCTCATCATTTTCAACTATGTGAGATTGATACCTCTTACTTCCTTTCTTATTCTTAATTTCCATAATGAGGGGGAAATCCCTAACAAAGTGTCCCAATTCCTGACAACATTAACATCTGATCTTTGATTTATCCCTTTGACCCATATTAATATTATTAGTTAAATAATTCTCCTTATTTTTCTTTCCTTTCCTGGTGTGGGCGGCTAGGGATTGATCTTCATCTTCCATCTTTTCTTCTCTTGCAGTTGTCCTAGCTTCTTCCTGGTTACAATCTTCCCAAATCCTACTAAACTTAGGAAGCTTCTTCCTTGAGAAAATTCCTTGGAAAAATGTATCCCATGATCTTGGGAGGCCATTCAAGGTAGTCATTGTCATCTCTTCTCTTTATACTAAGTTGTTGGACACACCTTCCACACTTAGAGGGGGGGTGAATGAGTGTGGGGCTCTTTTTCCCAAAACATCCCTCTTGCACAAAAGCTCATCAATTAGCATTCAACATTTATTCATTACCCATTGTTGTCATTTATAACCAGTTAGATGTGAGCACATATCAACAACATATATCAGCAATATATCATCAACAAGTCATCACCACAATGAACANAGACTACAATCCTTGGGGTTTATCAGCAACAACTGAAGAGTACAACTCTACAAGAGCACTATATCTATATGCAAGACTCATATTTCATTCTTAGCACCAACTGAGATGAGGCAACAATCCTCAATAGATATCAATCTGTACCATAAACAAGAGCATCAACCATGCACCAACCTGTGCCAAACAACCTGTAATCAACTTGTACCATAAAAAAATG
>JASDQU010338149.1:0-12619 GCA_032191745.1 Picea mariana
AAGAGGACTTCTTAGAAGGTTATACTTCTAGAAGATTCATCCTCTAGAATGTTCTTAGGTGATGGTAGCACTATATAAAGGGGTTCAAGCAATGTAATGGGATATGAAGAGAAATATTGTATTTGGAGTGGTAGTTCAATAGGAGGATGCCCCCTCGAAGAGGCAAGTGAACAGGAGAGGATCCCTTCCATAATTGGATCCATTGTATGGTGTTTCCCTACCTCAAGGGTTTTGGTAATAATAAAGTGTGGTTTCTTCTATATTACTCTTTGGATCTATTGTGTATTCAGTAATTGTGTTGATTATATTTTCAGATCTGGTATTGGTTCTTAACAGGGTGGAAGGAATATAAGTAACCATCCTTTTGGCTTGTTTTGATAGGGATGGGTTCTTCCGGCCTATTCGTTTGATCTCCATTTCCTACTGATCTCTTTTTTCCTTTGTTTCGAATGCCTGGATAGTAGACGCTACTGAAGCATTACTAAGATCATAATCAATGGAGGTTCGACTTACTTACTCGGTCTCTCTTGAGGCGTTGTTGGTTTGGTATATTCTTGACTAGCAGAGGAAATTGAGTTGCCCAGCTTCTGTGGTTCCTCGTAATCCTCTTGACTGTGGGGTTCCATTTCCATCTACTCCTGTATAGGTTGTTTTGCCTCTTTCCCCTCCTTTATAACCCCTAAACAGGGTTTTTCTTCTATTCCCTGTTCTGCCCCGGGCCCTTTCCTCGCCCTTTGTTCGACCGGAATGAAATATCCTTCCTCCCATCTCCTCTAGTTGATTATCCTTTTCTCATGTAGATGTTGGTTCTCTTGGGAGGATTCTTCTTATTTCCATTGGGAGTGGGCTCATCTTTCTCAGACGTTTTGTACTAGATCTATCGGTTCTAGATCAACTAGGTGTTTTTCAGTAGTAGGTATGTGTCTCAAGGTCTTGTAAATGATATAGGGAAGAAGGACATGCCTTAGGTTCTAAATAAATCTTTGAGTCATCTTGAGCCATGAACAATGCCTCAAAGTACCACACATAAACTTGAGAGGGGTATCCTTGGCCTCTAAGAAATGATGTTAGTGCTCTCACAAGGTTTTGAGCATTAGCTATGGGTCTTAAGGCCTTAATATGGTTGAGGGGGGAACCTAAGGCTTAGTCGAAGTACAAAGCTTCTAGGCATCCATGGCCAAACATGACACCTCAAACTAGCACACCCAATCTCTCAAGGCTTTATGCAACTTCTAGGGCTCAAATTTCATGAATGACACCTCAAACCTGTAACATCCTCCTTTGATCGACAACAACACTGATAACAGGTGCAATTTTTTTTTTGTTTTAAAGGTGTGTGCGCGTGTGTAGGAGGGGAAACAGACACACCGGACTCTACGTCGCCACCCGACGACTGACAAGACGCAACCACGACGCTCACAACAAGAAGACGCAAGGCGCACAACAAGTAACTGCAAGCAAAGAACACCCAAGACCGAGGCACCCCACAAGAACTTCAACAATAACGACATACTGGGTTAGGTACCGTACGAACACAGAAGGTAGAATCCATGGTAGTAGGTTTACTATTTCTGCACAGGAAAGAAGGGCGTTTAATCTTAGTCCTCTGCTCCGGAGAGAGAGGAGGTCAGATAAGCTCCTAGCCGACTGCTCAGGAAGAAACTAGTAATCCCCTCAGGTGTGTCGCAAGAGTGAAAACCCTGCCTTTAAAGGGCCCGAGACTCTTGATACGGCACGGGATTCTTTACACGAAAATCACACATGCAGACATACCTCCTAAGGCTACCTGAAGGGTCTGCATCCCACCCGATACACGCGGATCCAGCAAGACATTAACAATGTGGCAGAATAATAAAAACCACCTCCTCTACGGAAGGTGCAAAAAGGGACTCAGGCAAGGACCAACCAATAACTAAGACCAGACATTCCTACGCCCCGACGGTGATTGATTACTGACCATCTGCTCCCTTAATTATCATTAATCGACGAATACCTTAACATAAGGTAAGAACCAAAAATCTCGACCCCCATTATTAAGTTATAGAATCATTTTGCACTAGTTCAAGGTCAGGCAATAAACACACGCACATTTCATTTTTCTCTTAATCGCAATAGTTGAGCAAGATATCTTTACCATATTGGTAAACCCCCGAACATTTACATTCTCCATATTATCTTACCTTGCCTTCCAATTTATTACCATATTTTACAATAACCTTACAAACATTATCATTGCAATTTAAACATCATCATTAACCCTTCAATTTAGCAAATATTACATTGCAATTTAAGCAATATCAACATTGCAAATTAAACACTGTTGACTTGGCAGTTTAAGCATCATCATTACATTTGCAATCTAAACAGTATTAACATTGCAATTTAAACAAGTATTAACATTGAGATTGAAACAAAATATTCACGTTGCAATTTAAACCAATATTACCGTACTTTACAAGGACCCTACAAACATTTCACTTAACATTTCATTCCATAAACTTTGCAAATAACATCACCTTATATTTTATAAGATATCAACACTAGGAATTACATGAACATTCCCTAGACATAGCCATACCATCACTATCTATAGTCAATTAACATCCCAACCCAATAACAAGGATTTTACATTCCAATGGTTATGAATAGCAGTGACCCTACGGTAACCTTGCCAACCTAACCCTATAGTGACTTTATATTACAATTACTCAATTAAAAATAAGGTGTTTACCCTTTTTTCTTGCTAAAATCCAAATGACACTAAGGCAACATCCATAACCTAACGTACCATTACCTTAACATTACAATTATTCCATTAAAATAATGAGTTTACATTCGACTTGCTATAACCAAATGGCATTATGGTAGCATTCCGTAACCTAACCGCATCATTATTTTTACACTACAAATATTCCATTAAAAATAATGAGTTTGCAGTCTACTTGCTAAAATCAATTGGCATATCAATTTAATAACCAGTAAGTCACATTTTTTTATTTATTTAAAACAAATGGGACTACCACCACACAACCATTATAATCCTATCGATGCCCTTATACTAAGCATTGCAGTCTAAAAACGATAGAGACTGTACCCTCACCTGTTACAACACCAACCGTTGATCCTTACCTAAATCTCAATAAAAGGCGCAGTAACAAGCCACTACGAAAAGCGGAACAGTCATTCTGTCACCCCACCGTTTCGCTGCAACAACCTGTTGAAGTTTTCGAGGGCAATTAGATCGAGCAACTGAGTGCGCCGGCCAGAGACCAGACAGGCCATTGATGCGCGCACGCCCAGACATTCGGTGGTGTTTAAGGCTGGGGAAGAGCATTTATAAAACAATAAATTCGGAAATCCCATTGTTCCAATACATTCGGTGCTACAGTTAGCAGCACGATTCATCTTCGAATTCAGAATAAACTCAATATTACAGGGTGGCACAGTGATAACTGATAATGTGTGAATGGTCTCGTGAAAGGCATTTCTTTGAAATAAATTTCAGTAACTTTAACCTAGAACAAAGTAGCAATATTCAGATGGGACATTGTATAAATATAACCATCGTAAAACGACAATGTTTAAAGTTAACACCTTTTAATTTGACAATAATTAATAACCTCATTCCACAACTAATTAATAATTAATTTGAAAATTCGGCAACTGTCAACCAATACTACCAGCACGTGGTCAAGTCAGAACACGGAAGTCTAAGAGTGCACGCAAGGAGAAGTCGCTAGTTCATCAAGTGAAAGGAAGGGTTCAGTTCTTTTTAATTAAGTATTTAAAAATCCAAGGGGGTCGAAGGGTCAGAATCTTTAATTAGAATTAATTTTCGAAAAGGAAAGAGAGGATCCTGGCAAATACACTTTCTTGGACTGAGCGAGGACCTTAGGGGATGTTTCCACTGTGGTTGTTTTTTTCTTTTTCCCACGGCAAATCGCTCTAAATTCTCAACAGAATACAGTAGCTTACGACCGCGACTGTAACTCGTGAAGAGGCCTGTAGGTGCTTCGTGGTGGGTTCAGAAACCAGAAAAACAAGAAGAGACTTCCCCGAACTGGTCATGCATTGTGTGAATAAGAAGGAGAATAATAATAACGAGATGCATTACAAAGACCCCAACTCTATCAAGAACACATTCCACCCACACGCATCTGCGGCTTCTATCCCAGCATACACAGAACGTTCGATGTAAACAAGGCCTATGCACTGAGGAAATAATTACAAGAGTTACCAACAATACATGGATGTCAATTTAGGGCCAGGGTTTAAAAATACAAGTAGCAAGGGATAACCTAGGAACTGCCCCGACAGTAGACGACCCATTCACGCCGAATCTGCCCCAACCCACGTGAATAGAAGACAAACGCCTGAAAACGCAAATCCAGCTATTTACGACGAGATGACAGTAGTTTTTTTTTTTTTAAAGAATGAAAGTGATTTAAAATGAAATGACAGAAATTTTTACAGTGAATTCAGCAATATTATAAAACAAGATGCCCGCAACCGGAGGCCCACTGTAAATTAAAAGGAGATGCCCATAGTCCACGAATTCGCCCACAGAGACGAATCAGGGTAAAATCGCCCAAATCAATAAAACAGAACACAGAGGAGATAAAAACGCCCATAGAGAAAATAAAAATGCACCAGAAATTTTCTACAGTACCCATAAACCTAAAACGAAATTACCAGAACCCTAGACGGTGCCAAACGCAGAACCATAAACTACCCTGCTAACATTCTTCCAACAAAAAAAAAGGGTCGATTCCTGAGGTTCATTGCAACCATTCTAGACTAATCATTATCACAAAACTTAAGCATTCATCCAAATAAAAACATAGCCATCTAAATTTTTAGACGCAGCCACAGACTAGCATTCATCCAAAATAAAAACATACCTTGGCCTGTTCGCTTTCTCCGGATGGCGTCCGCGTGCTCCTTGATGCTCTCGTTTTCCGACCGTAGAGGACTCACCGGTACCTCCCAGCCAAACGCTAGGGGTACTCTTCTTCCCCCTCAGCCCCCCAAGCCGCAAAGGGGCCACACACAATCCAGACAGTAGCCTAGCTTCCCAGCTCGCCTCCAAGGCTGAGCTACCATTCAAGTCAGCTTAGAATTCCCCAACTCCTACAACCAACCAGTCCCGTTTGTCATTTTGGCAGCATAACAATACTCCATAGCAGATCCCCCTTCTTTTCCCCCATCTCTTTCTTTTATCCTCTTTTTTTTTTACCTAATCCAATTAGGTTTTCCCCAAAAACCCTAAATCCCATTTCTTTTAAGTTTTTCCCCCCTTTTTATTTATTTATTTATTTCTTTTTACCCTTCTTTTTGAAAACTCAAAAGGTAATTGCGCCTAAGCATCTTTTCATATTATTATTATTTTATTTTATTTTTAAATTCATAATATATATATATATTTTCTTTTAAACTCCCTTTAGTTAACTAAGTAATTTCCTCTTTTCAAATTTACAACCCCCCCTAATTGAATTAATTTATTAAATCTCTTTATTTTACCCTCCACCCTTTATGAAGACTCACATTAGCTTAAGTGGGTTTTTTTTTGTTCAATTTTATTATTAGCACTTGTATTGTTAATGCTTAGCTAGTAGGAAATGAAATTCTAATGTTATTTCAATTGCAGAGATGTTGTGAGCTAGAATATAAAGGCGTTGTTATTAGGAGATGGTTAAGTTTTGATTATTATGTTAGGGAGAAGTAGTAGTACCTTCCTAAACAGGCAAATTATCAAGCTTATTACCAGGAATGAGGAAAGGCCTTATGTACGCAATTGAGTAAGGAAATACTTTATGAATTCAATTAATGGGGGAATTGTTTTATGTATTTAATTAAGGAAGGAAACTCCTCGGATTAGGTGGAGGTTGCAAATCATCATAGGGGTAATGAATATTTAATGTATACTCTTAAATTATGTTTTTTTTTTACATAGGGCTCAAATTCTGAACTGTCGACGCCAGGTTAGGGGAATTGTTTTAAGGATTTATTCAGGTGTTGAGGTCTTAGGGCTATTTAGGCTGACTCCTTTCTCCACATTATTGCGACGTGCCCTTCAGGATGCACCACGTGCTCCAAGGTTGCCATTCACCTCTTGAATTTCTTTTGTGTGACGTGCCCTTCAGGATGCACCACGTGCTCTAAGGGTGCCACTCACCAACTGAGTTTCTTTTGTGCGACGTGCCCTTCAGGATGCGCCACATGCTCCAAGGGTGCCACTCGCCAACTGGACTGATTGGTAGACATCTATAACCCCTGGAGTCAACACTCCGCCAGGTGAACTTGTAGGAGACTAAGGGTTCTAAGGAATAAGGCCCCCGCCTTATTGCGCGCCCCTTAGAATCATCGTGAGCGACTATCGCAGTCTACCCTCACGGCATCGTGGATCCTCTCGAACTAGGTAATCGTTAACCTATAGCTCGAGCCACAGCGGGAGTGCTAGTAGGTGGTGGCAGGGCTGCTGTCCACCCCTCTCCCTCAACCTCTCTGCAAATCGTTTGTGGCCCCTTTACTCCATATGTGAGTCTGGTCGGCAAGCTATCGTCAGCCTGCATCATCAACAATCATGTCAGAAATGTCAACATCAATATCATCAAATCAAATGAAACATGATAGTAAACATATCAACCCAAAAGCACACTCCCTGACTCAGTCCGGAGTCCAAGGGGATTCTACCGATGCCTCTGCATCCTCAAGGTCAAAAACCCTGCACACTCAATAAAACTAAGTCAATAGCATCTGTCGACCTCAAATAGTAACACATCATGTCATCTGTCAATCGCATCATAATCAAGTATAAATGGTCTAACATCATAAAAGTTCAGATCACTTGCGAGCAAGTGTCCTCAAATAATAAGTTTTCTCAGTGCACCAGAGTGGGATGTTACATACACCCCCTCTTGGTCTAAACTTCGTCCCAAAGTTTCTCAGTATAAATGCATAATAAAGTATCACAATATCATAAGTCTATCTATCAAACGAAAATGGAAACTGCTGACACATATCATATGCATCCTCCCAGGTCGCCGAGTGCGGACTATAACTGTCCCACTGGACCTTGACCTGATCTATCGTTCGACGTCGTAACTGTCGAACGCGATGATCTAAGATGCAGACCAGCTCATCCATGAGCGCTCCCTCGTCCGATACCTGCAAAGAACTTAGGTCAATCACATGTGTAGGATCACTAATATAATGTATCAAAACAAATACATGAAAAACATCATGCATACGCCTCAAAGAATCAGGCAAGGCTAGTCGATAGGCCACGGGCCCCTTTCTCTCCACAATCTCGAAAGGTCCCACGAACCTAGGAGAGAGTTTATCTCCCTTTCCAAACTTGATCGAACTCTTATGCGGTTTAACCAGCAAGAAAACTCGGTCACCGACCTCATATCTACGGTTGAATCGATGCACATCGGCATAACTCTTCTGTCGATCCTGCGCTTCTTTAATCCTTTGTCTTATGGTTTGCATCTGCTCTTCCATTTCTTGGATCGCTTCTGGTCCCACCAAGACCCTATCCTCAAGTCGATCCCAACTCAAGGGCGTCTGACACGGTCGCCCATAAAGGAACTCAAAAGGCGTCATCTTAATGGTGCTTTGGTAACTGTTGTTATAAGCGAACTCTACTAGAGGCAAGAATTCCTCCCAACGTTTTTGTTGGTCCATCACGTACATGCACAACATGTCTTCCAAGGTTTGGTTCGTACGTTCTTGTCTGTCTGTCCGTCTTTGGGTGATACGTAGTACTAAAGTTAAGTTGGGTTCCCAAGGCCTCTTGGAAACTCGTCCAAAATCGTCCAGTAAACATCGATCCTCGATCGGATATGATCTTTTTAGGCATGCCAAGCAGCCTCACAATCTCCCTGATGAAAACTCTCGCTATGTCAGGTGCCTGATACGTCGTACGCACAGGAATAAAGTGATCACTCTTCGTCAGAGTGTCTACTACTACAAAGATCGAGTCGTGTCTTCTTGCCGTCAGTGGCAATCCGACAATAAAATCCATCGATATAACTTCCCATTTTGATTCCGGAATGGCATGTGGTTGAAGTAATCCTGCCGGGTGTCTATGTTCAGCATTTACCTGTTGAAACTCGAGACATCTAGCCACAAAGTTGACTATGTCAGCCTTCATTCCCTTCCAGAAGAATAAGGGTTTAAGGTCTGCCCTCATCTTCGTAACTCCTGGGTGAGCCATGTAAACTGCTCTATGAGCCTTGCTCAGGATCAACATCCTCAACTCGTCGTTAGGTGGTACGTAAATCCGACCTCTAAACCTCAATAACCCATCGTTATCCAATGAATATCCCTCATAATGTGGTACCATCATTGTGTTTTGCCCGATAAAATCCTTGACTTATGTGTACCAGTCATTATCACGTTGTAAGGTGAGAATCTTCTCATGTATATTTGTCTAAAGAGGTAACACCGAAAAGATGTGTGGCCTCCGACTCAAGGCATCCGCCACTCGGTTCATTGTTCCCTTTATGTAAGTAATCTCGAAGTCGTACTCGCTAAGCAATTCCGACCAACATCGTTGTCGCACGTTCAGGTCGCTTTGCGTAACAAGGTGTTGTAGTCCACAATGATCAGTCTTTAATTCAAATTTTTGTCCAACAAGGGAGTGTCTCCAAACCTTCAAGGCATATACGATGGCTAGTAACTCCAAATCGTGCATCGCGTAGTTCTCCTCATGCCTTCTCATCTTCCTCTAAATGTAAGCAATCACTCGTCCGTCCTGCTTCAAGACTCTGCCTAAACCTTCCTTGGATGCGTCAGTGCATACCAAGAAGTCTGCATCCATGTCAGGGACCTTTAGTATCGGTGTGGTGGTCAACAACTCTTTAAGCCTCCGAAATGCTTTCGCGCATTTCTCTGTCCCAACGAACTTCTTGTTTTTCTTCTGCAATTCCGTGATTGGATTTGCTATCCTTGAAAAACCCTCGACAAACTGTCGATAGTATCCTACTAATCCCATAAAACTACGCACTTTTGTGACATTCATCGGCGCAGGCCATTCCATAATAGCCTCAACCTTGGCTGGATCCACGGAAATACCTTCGCCGGAGATGACATGCCCTAAGTAGTGAATCCTCGATTGGTAAGAAGAGCATTTGGAGAACTTCCCATACAATTTGTGTTCTCGTAAACGTTGTAGTACCAAGCGCAAGTGCTCTTCATGCTCCTCTGTCGTCCGAGAGTAGATCAAAATATCGTCAAAGTATACTTGGATGAACTTGTCCAAGTACTCGCAGAACACCCCGTTCATCAACTCATGAATACCCCTGGGGCGTTAGTCAGCCCAAACGGAAAAACAGTAAACTCGTAATGTCTGAATCCCGTCTTAAAGGCGGTCTTAGGGATATCATCCTCCTTGATCCGTAACTAGTGATACCCGGATCACAAATCGATCTTGGAGAACACCGTTGCACCCTTCATTTGATCGAACAGATAATCAATTCTTGGTAAGGGATACTGATTCTTGATCATAGCCTTCTTCAGTTGACGGTAGTCAATGCAAAGCCTCCACAATCCATCCTTCTTTCGTATGAAAATAACTGGTGCACCCCACGGTGACACACTAGGATGTATCAGTCCCAGGTCCAACAACTCCTTCAATTGCATTTTCAACTCTTGCAACTCCGGGGTCGACATCCGATAAGGCGTTCTTGCTATCGGTTCGGTTCCCTGTTTCAGGTCTATGGTAAATTCCAGTTCCCTTTCCGGTGGCATCCCAGGCAACTCCTTTGGAAACCCATACGCAAACTTCTTCACCACCGGAAGGTGTTCTAGACCTTCCACTACTCCCTTCTCGTTTAGCGCGAGGATCGCATAAAGTTTGCACCCCTTGCGCATACTCTTCCGTAACTGTAAGGAAGAGATGAACCGCAGGGAAACTCCCTAGTTCCTTCCTACAATCACACGTCTATGTCCTTCATCATCAACCAAGCTCAACCATTTCGTTTTACAGTTGAGTATCGCCCCATGTGTTTCCAACCAATCCATAGCAATAATGACGTTATAAGATCCTAAGATCGTGACGTACAAGTTGACCCTCGTGACAAACTCTCCCAGGTTAAGGGCACCGCCCGTAACCTTTTCTCCAACCTTCTGTTTGGATTTTGAAGCCCCCTCTATGAAGCTAAACTTGTCTTGAACGACTGCCTTCTGGACGGCATCGTGCAAGGTTTGAGGCATCAAAACATTTAAACCTTTGCACGCAGGCTGCCGTTAAGGCCCAACCGAACCTGATGACCTTAAGCTTCTTCAAAGTTAAGGTGCAGAGCTTACCAGAGCAGCGCCATAAAACGTGCCTCGTACTCGAGCACCGTACGACCTCCCCGTCGTAATGCATTGAACTCATTGAGCGGACGCTCGATGAATTCCTCAGAAAGGTACCTCTCTTGGAATCGTTCCTTGAACGGTTCCCATGGCATGTCTTCCACGACCATGTTCAGCTATGATAGGAGCGACTTCCACTATAGAAGAGCGCTCCCCTTCAGTTGGAGACTTCCATGCGGACCTTCATGTTGGAGGTATAATTGCGAAGAGCAAAGCACATCACCATCTTTTCCAACCACGCCTCGGTGGCTGCGCCATCCGGGGCACCCACGAACTCAGGAAATTTGACCTTCTCGAGTTCCTGGTGAAAGTTACCTATAACGGCTAGTGCGCGCGGTGGAACCATTAGCGAGTGTCGGCGCCCTGGCCTCGTCTCTGTCCAAACGGCTGATCAGTGCCTCAGACATGCGCTGAAAAGACCTCATCAACCCCCGACATCGCCAACTGCGATCTGCTCCTGTCCGAGAACCTGCTCTCCTCCCTGGGGGTTAGACCCCTCAAGCATGGATGCTACTGGAGGCGTTGCGCCTCCTCCCCTAGAACCCCGTCGTCTGTCTCCGCGGCGTCCTCTAACCAAGATTACCGTGCATGCACACAATCAACTCGATCAGCCATAGTATAATAAAATCAACTCATGTCAACGAAAGTCATAGCGAAATCCCAAGTCGCGGGTCGAACCGGCTTTGATACCATATGTAACATCCTCCTTTGATAGACAACAACGCTGATAATAGGTGCAATTTTTTTTTTGTTTTAAAGGTGTGTGCGCGCGTGTAGGAGGGGAAACAGACACACCAGACTCTACGTCGCCACCCGACGACTGACAAGACGCAACCACGACGCTCACAATAAGAAGACACAAGGCGCACAACAAGTAACTGCAAGCAAAGAACACCCAAAACCGAGGCGCCCCACAAGAACTTCAACAATAAGGACATACTGGGTTAGGTACCGTACGAACACAGAAGGTAGAATCCATGGTAGTAGGTTTACTATTTCTGCACAAGAAAGCAGGGCGTTTAATCTTAGTCCTCTGCTCCGGAGAGAGAGGAGGTCAGATAAGCTCCTGGCCGACTGCTCAGGCAAAAACTAGTAATCCCCTCAGGTGTGTCGCAAGAGTGGAAACCCTACCTTTAAAGGGCCCGAGACTCTTGATACGGCACGGGATTCTTTACACGAAAATCACACATGCAGACATACCTCCTAAGGCTACCTAAAGGGTCTACATCCCACCCGATACAAGTGGATCCAGCAAGACATTAACAACATGGCAGAATAATAAAAACCACCTCCTCTACGGAAGGTGCAAAAAGGGACTCAGGCAAGGACCAACCAATAACTAAGACCGAACATTCCTACGCCCCGACGGTGATTGATTACTGATCATCTGCTCCCTTAATTATCATTAATCAACGAATACCTTAACATAAGGTAAGAACCAAAAATCTCGACCCCCATTATTAAGTTATAGAATCATTTTGCACCAGTTCAAGGTCAGGCAATAAACACACGCACATTTCATTTTTCTCTTAATTGCAATAGTTGAGCACGATATCTTTACCATATTGGTAAACCCCCGAACATTTACATTCTCCATATTATCTTACCTTGCCTTCCAATTTATTACCATATTTTACAATAACCTTACAAACATTATCATTGCAATTTAAACATCATCATTAACCCTTCAATTTAGCAAATATTACATGGCAATTTAAGCAATATCAACATTGCAAATTAAACACTGTTGACTTGGCTGTTTAAGCATCATCATTACATTTGCAATCTAAATAGTATTAACATTGCAATTTAAACAAGTATTAACATTGGGATTGAAACAAAATATTCACGTTGCAATTTAAACCAATATTACCGTACTTTACAAGGACCCTACAAACATTTCACTTAACATTTCATTCCATAAACTTTGCAAATAACATCACCTTATATTTTATAAGATATCAACACTAGGAATTATATGAACATTCCCTCGACATAGCCATACCATCACTATCTATAGTCAATTAACATCCCAACCCAATAACAAGGATTTTACATTCCAATGGTTATGAATAGCAGTGACCCTACGGTAACCTTTCCAACCTAACCCTATAGTGACTTTATATTACAATTACTCAATTAAAAATAAGGTGTTTACCCCTTTTTCTTGCTAAAATCCAAATGACACTAAGGCAACATCCATAACCTAACGTACCATTACCTTAACATTACAATTATTCCATTAAAATAATGA
>JASDQU010338150.1:0-12494 GCA_032191745.1 Picea mariana
TCTAAAAATAAAGAAGACTTGAATTCTTGAAATTATTTGCAAGTTTAATTTTATGTGTTAAAATGAAAATGGATCAATTTGCAACACAAATTTTATGGAAATTACTCATTCAATATGAATATAAACAGCAGCAATAAACAGTGAACAGAAAACACATAACACAACAAATGATAAAGGAGTTCACCCCTCTCTTGGGCTACATCTCCTGGTCCAGCTTCCAATGGATCTTTTGTATTATTTGCTCAAAGTGATAAAAAAATGTTCTTTATAATGCTCAAAATGCCAAATAGATGGCTCCAATGGCTCCAAAATGTCCAAAAACGCCTAGCTGGGCTTTTTCGGCACCTCGTTTGGCCAAAAATTGAAGAAGATAGGCTTCCTG
Organism: Picea mariana; assembly: GCA_032191745.1. Lineage (NCBI taxonomy): Eukaryota > Viridiplantae > Streptophyta > Pinopsida > Pinales > Pinaceae > Picea > Picea mariana. The sequence continues at coordinate 383 of JASDQU010338150.1, forward strand.
GAAGTTCCCCTTCAAACTTGTTGTCTCTAGATCACCAAAATGCACCCTTGCTAGCTCAACCTAGCCCCCATGCGCATTTAAGCGTTAAAACTCAGCACCAGATGCAACCACACAAACGGTGCAAATTGTGGGACGGTTATGGGTGCACCTAGCCCCTAACCGCCAAGGCCGAGGTCATGTGGCCCATGTGACCACGCGCAAATGCAAACGGGGCTCCGTCCCAAAGGAGAATAAAAAAGGGACAAGTGGCAGGCATTAGTTATTAAACCGTTTGAACCACAATACAAATCCAAATCCGTGTGCATGTGCCAATGGTGTAACATATGGTCATATGTTATTGTTTATACGACCGGGGGCTGGGGCTAAGCCCCAACCCTGGCCCCGTGCCAACCATACACATAAAAAAATTCAAATATATTCAAAACCATTTATATAATAAGACTCATATGGTGGCACGCCGGTTGGAGGCCCTTCCCAAGTCTCTTCCCCTGCCTGGAGGTCGCAGGGTCGAGTCCTGCCGGTTGCAAAGATTTTAAACCATCAACCAGGTGACATGTGGCGGCCATTTATTGGGCCACGTGTCACCATACAATTATCCACCAAGATGCCACGTGTCAGTAGCTCATTCATCCACTAAACTACCAACTGTCTACCACTTAGCCCTGCCACATGTCGTACAGACTTCCACGTCAGCATTCGTACGGATTGTACGGACTGTACAATCAACATCCCTTTTTTTGCCTGTTTGTCATTTTGAACAGAACACGATATCTCTCGCCCTCGACGTTCGTTTGAACCCAAACAAGTTGCGTTGGGTTCATAACGATGAGGCCTATGCTCCCGTTTGATTTGAAGTGATTCTGAGCACTTTGAATTTTTGAGAAAAATTTGATCCCTTGGATTAGGTATATAGTTTATGGATGTTATGGTTCATTGTTAAAGGCACATCTTTGTAATGTTGGCACATGTTTGGGGCATATATTTGGTATATGATTTTGGATGTTATGGCATATGTTTGAGCCACATTTTGGGACATAGTTTATAGAGAATATGGTACATGCTTTGGATACTTGATGTTGGGCATATATTTTGATACTTGTATTTGATCTATGTGAGTGGATCTGCTTGATGATGATGATGATGTATCAGTATCAATGAAAATAATAGAGATAGTGACATTGACTGTGACAATGACGGTGACAACGACAGTGAAAAAGACAGTTGCAGTGATAGGTTGAGTCTACATTTATATTTCAGGGATGTAGGAAGGGGGAAGGAAAGGGGTCCATAGCCTCCTTCCGGTTGGCGTTGGAGAATACAAGGAGTAGTAGCATCCTTCAGGTTGAAGCTTGCAAACTAGGGGGTTGGAGCATCCTTCCAATTAGTGCTAGAGAATTTTGGAAGTTGGTTCTTCCTATGAATGTAATCTTTAATATATAAGAAAACATTCTGTGGTTTTCTCTCATTTTGGTTTCCACGTAAAAATCTCTTGTGCACTGTGTATGATGTGATATATTGTTGAATGGTATTGTTTATGGTTATATATTTGTTGCGTTGCTTATATAATTAGTATAATTCACACATTAATTACCAATCTGGGATTTGTAATCAACAGAGTTACAAGACACCAGTGAGAGGTAATTCTAACGTCACGAGTATAGAATTAATCTAGATTATGCATGCTGGAAATAAAGCAAAATCTCAAACTAAAACACACTTTGGTTGTCTTTCATAGAGGGGATATCTACTCCATTGTGGCACATGCAAGTATGAGATGGAGTCTTTGACAGATTAACTCTGTTATTTGACCTAGAAAGCTAACTATGCAATCACACTCTGAAAAAGGAAATCACACATCAATCATCAAGGCATATCATGGGTAGTTCAGTAGCCAGTATATTGGGTATGTTGTGGCTCACAATAATCTATTGTGAACTTCACTAATTCTTTTCCCATTATGTTTGACTATTGCTTCCAACGTCTATTTTCACTAAGAGAAATCAAATATATAAAAACAGAAACATGGCATATACAAAAACAAAGTACGTAAAGATCTTAAGAATTTATATGATCAAAATCCTAAACTGAACTATACTGCTAACATCTTAAATTGTTAGAGATGAGGAATTAAATTGAGAAATCAAAGCTACATCTAGTCTAATAGTTACACTATTAAAATCAAATGCTAACACTAATCTACAAGAATGTTGACCGCTGTTGGGCAATGGGCCCTTGCCGCTTCAACAGGTTAGCGATTGGAGTCTACAGTAAGTTAGTCTTTGATCAACACATCACTCTTACTCAGATCTCAAAACATGTAATTAGATTATGCTACCAACTCAATTTGCATCCATTCATTACGATTCAATAATCAAGGCATGGAAATAAATTAAACTCTTCTATTAAAGTCAAACTCAAGATGTGTTCTACAATATGCAATACTGCTCTAACATGATGTTCTATGATATTCTCTCCCTCTATCAACCATCCTTTCCATGACTATTTAAACAGTCTAAGTCGTGAAACAAAAGGAGGTGAAATCTTCATCATGTTAGTGATTTCCAAATTTACACACTCAGTTACATACTTTAAGCTTCATTCTCATGACACAGAGTGCATGAGGATGAATCATTAATCAAACTAGCTCAATATAGTATTTCTAGAAACTTTGATGATCTAATAAAGAGTCAACAAATATCCCAGGCACGATCTCGAGCTTAACTTGGCATGTTATGTTTCCTTTACTGGTACCGGATCATAATAGGTGAGACACAACGGATAGTACCAGATCCTAACAACGCACATTTGGTTGGTACCGGAATAAAACAGGCTATGGGCATTGGTACCAGATTGTGACCGTGAGTGATCTGCAGGTACCGGATCTGAACAAGAGGCGCTCTTGGTACCGGATTTGGACATAAGGCATAACGACAGTACCAGATCGGTGTTTGGTTACCAGATCTCAACAGTCGTCAAGTGGTACCGAAATACATGGTAGGTACCAGATTGTGTGAGCTGGTGCATAAGTACCGGATGGCTTGGCTGACATAGGAGTGCCAGACTTGTCCAAAGGTCAAAGGCTGCATATATCAATTTCAACATTAGCACATGAAATATTTAATCTTCTAGCTTAATAAACCACAAAATGCATGAATTCAAATATACTTTACCTCATGACCTTATAAGTGACTGGAGATAGTGTTATTTGTCATTTATCCAAGCTTAGGTAGGAAAAAAAGGTGTAAATGAGGAGTATAATATGGTGATGGGGATGTCAATTTATAGGCTCAACATTCCCCCATGCCAAAATCATTGCATGTCCTCATGCAGCTGAAACATACTCAAAATTTTACAAAACTTGAGACTCCATTCTCTTTAATCCTATGGATCAATGATGTTGACAGCTGAGGCTTCTTCCTTCAACTCTCTTTTTATGACCCCAGTGTATTGTAAGAGTCTTAGTACCTTTTTGAGCTTATTAGAAGTCTCTTCATGGTCATATTGGAGTTGCTGGTTGGTTGCCTTCAATTGCTTATTTTCCTTCTTGATATACCCATCCAATAGCTGGTATTCCTTCACCTCTTGTTTTAGTTCCTGGTTTTGTTTTTGTAGCTCATCAATCTTCTTCATCATCTGTTCTTTTGTTAAGGTATTCATTAACTCCATTGTTTCCAATTGGATGTGTTCTCTTTCTTCCACTTCCTCTCTCATCCCACACAAATTAATAGTAACTTGCTCCTTAGTTAAGCTAGGGATGTCATCCTGGATTGGTAGGTCTAGAGGAGAGGAGGTAAAATCTTCTGGGTCTTCATGTGAAAGAGGACTGACAACTTCTTTTCCTTTCTTTTCCATGCTCCTTGTGGTTCTCTTAGAAGGAGGTGATGGATTCTTCTTCTCAGAAGTGCTAAATTTTTTTCTCTTCCTCTTTTCTGTCTATGGAATGGTTACAAGAGGTTGTTCTATAGGTTGTTCACCTTTATGCTTTGAGCTACTCTTCTCTTTCCTCAAGGCTTTTGATTTATGACCCTTCTCCTCAAGTGATACTATTGAGATATCTTCTACTAATTCGGATTTATCTTTCGATTATTGAATTTTAAGAGCCTTATTAACTGAGGAGGAGGGCCCTACTTGTTTACTCGAAGAGTCATGAGTTTTTCAGTCTTTTCCCATCCTAGATTTATCTTTTTGGCTCACTTCTTTGGAGGATGATTGAGCTACCTTGTTTTTCTTGCCCTTTTTCTTATTAGGTTCCTCATATTCATCTGGAGCAGGCTGGGCTTCCTCTACAGGTTCATTTTCTGTGGAAAGCTGTTGAGTGACGAGGGTTTTCCAACTAAACCTTTGCTTCCTGATTTCATGTATAACTAGCATTTTGATAAGAACATGATGATAAATACTGGTATTCTCAATTTTAGATAAGGATTTGACACCTCTCACCATATTGTTCAGGCTCATCCATAAAAAGTATGGAAATTCAATCTCAGGACCTCCTTCAAAGTGCAACAAAAGCCTAAGGTTATATAGGAAAGTTACAACATAATTTCCTTCACAAGTGAGGAATCGTTGGAGGATGACAAGCATTGGATGGTATTCCTCCTTAATATAGTTTCTAGAAATCCCCTTTTTCCAATCAGGTTGTTGATGGTCTCTTTTCAGAAATCTTTGGCACATTTCCTTATTGATTCCTACTCCTTTGAAATGCTTGTCTCCTCTTCTAGGAAATCCCGTGGCCTCCCCTAAAGTTTATTCATTGATTGTTAGCTGTAGGTTACCTATGTGCACAATTTCTCCATCGTAACTTTGGGTGAATGCATGAGATACCCCCTCATGACAACCTGTGAATTTTTCTAAAAACAAAATCCAACCCGTTGTGGTATACTTATCTCTACATAGATGGAACTCCTCGGTCTCCCTATAAACCTGGAAGACCGATTCATGCCTACTCACAACCATCCTTATAAACTATAAGTGTAAGGGTTTGGTACTAGATACCACAGAGAAGAGATGTCAGGTTAAACAATAGGCTCTGTAATGGATAAAATATGGGTAATGGCAGGGAAAACAAGAATGAACATAGTGATGGTGTTGATAATTCGAAAGGTGGGTTTAATGAAAATGTTGTGAAGGAAATTAAAATGTGATGAAGCTCATTTGGATGGATTCGCCACCCAGATAAGCCATTTCATTCATGCCCGTTAGTACAATGATGGGAACGGGACATTTGGTAGCAGCTAAAACATCATTGTCATTCGGGACAGGCAATTGGACCTTTAAGCGACGAATTTGATGTTGAATCATTCAACATGATATGAGGTAAATTCATGATCACTAAGGGTAAAGCATGTTCTTGGTTTAGAGTCGTGGTTCATCATTACTGGGCATACTCATTTCAGTTCATAACTACATTCATTCAATATCAAATTTGATGTGATTTTGCCCTCAACGTCTTTTCGAGTGCTTATGTGATGAGGAAGTTAATTAGGGTTAATAATATGGGTATGAGGGAAGTAAAATAATAGTTAAGTGCATGGTTTTAACAATAAGGTCATAAGATCTAGTATACAATTTCATACCTATTGTAGTTTTATAATAAAAGGAAAATAAACGATACCATGTTACCTTTTCTTTTACCGTTGCATAACCAATGCCCATATGATATTCATGATTGGAAGCATATGTGACTGCCTTTGTATTTGAAGCTTGCAAATTATCAGAGTTCATCTTTTAGGCTGGAGTTTTCTGGAGGATTAGTACTGGAATTTCCTGTACCTCATGAAACTTCTTTATTCTGTGCTTGTTTTTGAATTTCTTCCTTTGTGTCTGGTTGAAGTTCTATAGGGTTGTGAATTGAACATGCTGGTCTCTGAAGATGAGATGTGAGTTTGGAAAAGAGTCATGAAAGAGGCTCTTTGACCCTCCCCCATGCCAAAGGTGTTACATATCCTTATGCAAAAAGATCTGACACACTATATCACAATGAAAGAAAATTGATAAGAGAAGAGAAATCAAATCAAATTCCAAAAGTACATCTGTCACCTAGCATATGATCTCATGCCTTATTTGTTGTTAAAAATGAAATTGCCTTTCTTTTGATGACTTATTGACAAGCACAACTTTTAGCAATGAAAACATGGAGTTTTTTGTATTTTCCCATAAGAACAGATCCAACCTAACTTGCTTCAGAGATTTACTATCATTAGATATTATGGATAAATTTCACAATATAAGTAGATTAGACTCCCTAGTCAGGGTCCCACTCTTAAGAAGTTTCCTTCTTAGATAATGTAGGATTTAGATGTCAGACCGGTAGAGTTGACTGAGGGTAATTCTCAAATGGACATTTTCTTGTAGTATTCATTTTGCTTGTTAATATGGAATTTGTATATTATAAATGACAAAAGTGACATTTTCTTGTAGTATTCATTTTATTTTATTTTTAAAAGGACAAAAGTGAATTTTTCAATCAAACAAGTATAAATGAGACATTTCTCAAACCAGAACCCACTTCCAGCAAGACTGTACAGTACTCCAGTGGGGTAGTTGTATTATTTAGTGAGAGACATACCTTCCCTAGGAATAATGCCCCATTTCCAACAGGACTATTTAGTACCCTGATGATTTTTCCCAGTCATACCACAGACCGGTACCCGCTACTAGAAGCCCTGTTCAGTATCCCGGTGGCTTAGTCTCTTAAACCGTTTTTCTATTAGAGGCTTCATGTCCCATAGTCACCTATTTTAGTTTTTGTTAAAGAGTGCTTTTTCACAGGTGACAGGGGGAGGCTCGTCTGAAAACCCTTTTACAGGCTGGGATGGTATTGGGTTAGAAGATATACTCTCTTATTTGAATGTCTTTAAAGATTTGTTTGAAGGAAAAATAAACTCGTGTATGTATGTTATTCCTTTAGAATATTCTAGATGTATGGTATGTATGAATCTGTCCATAAGAGAATGAGCTAAAGTTACCTTAGGGTACTGATGCATCCTCTTCCATAAAATTTTCCTTGTGTGCCCACGATAGAGAGTGTTCATATACTCATATGATACTCTTTAGTAAAGATAGTCCAATGATTACTGTTGAAGTCTAGTTAGGGTTAAATAGTTACTTGTAGGCTAATATTTTTAATCCCTTTAATCATGCTGAAGTACTGATGTTGTTTGTAATGGACTTTTTGATGAAGGTAACCTCTAAACTTTAAATCAAATTAAGCATGGTTCCTTATCAAACGACATAGGCAAAATAAATTATATCTTCTCTATCAAGCAACAAAACCAAAATAATTTAAAATACTTCCCTTCAGCCAACAACTTAACCAAAATAAATTATTGCTTCATGAAAGATGCCATTTGATGCTGCAGTCAGCTCCTTGGTTCCAGCTTAAGTGGTTACTGTAAGGATTCACACTTCATATTAATTGACATTAGATATTGAAATAGGCATATAATTCTTTGTCAATTAGAAAATAGATGATATGTCCTCATAGTATTGGATAAGGACGGTCTTCTGGTATCGGATCAACACTGCTGGTACCGGACCAGAACATAGTATTGTTGATGCTTAAAAAAAACTGATGTTTTAGCAAGTTCGTGAAAGATCAAATAAATTACAGAAATCTATTAACAAAAATAAAATGTGAAAGTAAAACAAAGGAGGTAAGAATCCATTGTTACCTTTGGCTTATTAACAAAACACAACCCACACACCTATGAACATTTTTTTTTAATTTTTAAAATCAATCAATCAATCAATGTGGATCAGTAGGAAGATCTCCTTCCTTACTGATCACCTGCATATCTGAATTCTGTAGCACACGTGTCAGAAATTCCTCTTTTGACAAGGGTTTGTTATAAATTCTCAACCAATGACCATTCATGACTAGGGGTGTCTGATGTTCGTCAATTGTCTTTATCTTGATTGAAACATTATCATAGACAGTGTCAATCTCGTAAGGTCCCAACCAACGAGTAGTTAACTTACCTTTGAAGTTCTTGAACCTACTGTAATACAAGAAGGCCCAATCTCCTAGTTGAAATTTTTTCTTTTTGAGATACTTGTCATGCCATTTTGTCCTCTTATCTTGAATAAGGGTGGTTCTTTGAAGTGCTTCCTACCTTATTTCATCCAGCTCATTAAGCTGCAAGAGTATTTGTTGCTGGGATTCATCTAAGTCCATGCTAACTTGTACAACAGTCCTGAAGGTCTTGATCTGGAATTCTATGGGGAGAAGCACCTTCTTCCCATACACCAACTCATAAGGTGTATGTCCTGTTGTATTCCTCCAGGTGATTCTATAAGCCCATAAGGATTCTATTAATCTATCATCCCAATCTTTATGGTATAGCTATACTATTTTAGTAAGAATGGACTCAATGACTTTGTTGGTAGATTCTACTTGCCCATTCGCCCGAGGATGATAAGGTTTAGATTTCCTATGCTTGATTTGGTACTGTTTTGTAACAACTTTGACCAGATTAGAGGTAAATTGAGTTCCCTGATCAGTCACAATTTATCGAGGTACACCAAATATGTTAAAAATGCCATTAAAAAGGAAATCTACCACTGATTGTTCACTTGCAGACTGTAAAGATTTTGCTTCAACCCACTTAGTCACATAGTCAGTACATACAAGTATATACTTTTTGTTTTTAGATGCACGATTAATGGGCCCTACAAAATCTAATGCCCATTTCTCAAAAGGTTCAATGACTACCTGGGCTTGAAGTGGAATTTGGTCTCTTGCAGTAGGCTTACCCATTTGTTGGCATTCATCACAATTGGATACATAAGTTTTGGCATCCTTGAAAATATTAGGCCAATAATAACCAGATTGCAGAACTTTAATAGGCGGTCCTCTTGTCAGCAAAGTGGCCTCCACAAGGACCATCATGGTAGGCTTATAGAATATCATGGATCTCATCTTCCCTTACACATTTTCTAATTACCAACTCTAGCCCTGTTTTATAAAGACAATCATCATGCCACATGTAGTTTGCACTTAGCTAAATTACTTTATGTTTTTCTCTAGGAGACAATTTTTGAGGCATCTTCCCTGTCACAAGATAGTTATCTACATCTGCATACCAAGGAGTAAATGTAGAAATAGAAAAACAAATTTTCATTAGGAAATTTATCATCTACTGGTGCATTATCTTCCAGATGAATCATTCTAGATAAGAAATCATCCACAACATTATCCTTACCAGGTCTATCAATAATAGTGATATTAAAATCTTGTAATAATAACAACCATATTGTAACTCTAGGGTTTGTTACAGGTTTGTTCATTAAGAATTTGATGGATGAATGATCAGTGTGTACAAAAGCTTGATATCTTGTAATATAGTGTCTAAATTTATTGATAGCATGGACTACAAATAACAATTCTTTTTCTGTGACCGTATAATTAACTTTTACCGGGGAAAGGTTTTTAGTGACAAAGTAAATAACATAAGGCATTTGATTTTCCCTCTTTCCAAGAACTTCCCCCAGGGCTGTGTCTAAGGCATCAGTACAGATATGAAAAGGAATGGACCAATTTGGTCCTCTTAAAACAAGGGGTACTTGACAATTTATTTTTCATAATCTCAAAAGATACTTGGCATTCATCATTCCAATTAAATTCAATGTCTTTAGATAATAACTTGAATAAAGGGGTAGCTAAGCTTGTAAAACTTGGAATGAATCTTCTATAGTAGCCAGGATGCCCTAAAAAGATGTGAACTTATTTTTGTGAGGAAGGTATTCTGATTTGTGTGATAACATGAATCTTCATGGGATCAACTCTAATTCCAGAACCAGAAATGTGATGTCCCAAAATAATACCTTCAGTGAGCATCATCTTTGACTTTTCATTGCTTAGGGAAATATTAGTTTCCTTACACTTAATAAAGACTTTTTCTAGACTGGTCAAAGATTCCTGGAAGTCATCTCCATGGACTGTAAAGTCATCCATGTAGATTTCCACTCAATCATTGGTCAAGTCAGAAAAAATGGCTAGGACAACCCCGTGGAAAGTGATCGGGGCATTGCAAAATCCAAAAGGAAGAACCCTATAAGAATAGGTTCCCCATGGGCAGGTGAAAGTGGCCTTTTCCTGGTCTTCGGGTGTTATTTGTATTTGGTTATAACCACTAAACCCATCTAGGAACAAGAAATACTTCTTTATGGACAAGGTATCCAACACCTGATCAATAAATGGTAAGGGGAAATAATCCCTATGGGTGGCCTTGTTCAACTCCCTAAAGTCTGCACATATTCTCCACTTACCATTTTTATTGGGAACTATGACAAGTGGAGACACCCATTGACTATATGAAATGGGGTATATGAGATTGGCTTGAAGGAGTTTTTGCAATTCCTCCTTTACAATATCTTTGAGGGATGGATTCATCCTTCTTTGAGGCTGACTAACTGGTTTGATTTGGTCATTGGTGTAGATATGGTGCGTGCATGTGTCAGGGTGAATGCATTTCATGTCTTCATAATCCCATGCAAAGGCATGAAATTGTCTTTGGAGCATTTCAATCACTTGCATCTTTTGTTCTGGTTCCAAACCAGAGTTGATATATAAATATTTTCCCGGACTAATCTCAACAAGTTCAGTATTTTCTTCCTTCTCTGACGAAGCTGGTGATAAAGCATATAATTGGGTGATATCAGGATGCCAAGTTTGTTGAAATTCGAAACTGAAAATATGTGACAATTCTACAAAAGACCTAGAATATTCAATGTAGTTCGTATCAGCCAAAAATAAACTTAAGACTTTTTCATCTGATTGTTCTGGCATTCCTTTTACTTGTTCAAGTGTTAACAGGGGTCTGATGTAATATTCCTATCCATAAGGGTTTTCTAGCCAAACAAGTATTTCTTGTATTGGTTGAGCAGGAGGAAGAGGACAAGCTTTTGTCTATGTGTACCATTGGATATAGTCATCTTGCCAGATCGATTGTTGGCACAGGGGCAGACCCAGGGTTCAACGCTACAATAACACACCAACAAAACCCTAACTACTGGCCCTTTTGGCAACACCTGTGAAGCAGATGAAGTCTCACCCGAGGTAGAGGTAGGGGTGGTTGCAGAACTCAAATGTCTGCAAATTTAGCTGGGACACCGATCTGTGATTACAACACCTTAACAAAGCACTTAGCAATTATAGTTCACAGTAATCACTTTGCAAATAAAACCCTAATTACAGAGAAACGTAGTATTCAACTAACATATAGATGCACTTAGCATAAAGGAACAAATCAGATCTAGCATTCATTCACATTATTAAGAACTAAGCTACTATATCAAATGCATCTAAACATACATTAATGAATTAATCATATGTACAATAAATAGTTACAATGCACAAAGCAACCATAACACAACATATACGTGGTTCACCCCCAGCGTGGGGCTACGTCCACCAACTCTTCTTCTCTTCTATTATCTTTTGTCAATCAGCTACATGTACAGAGCCTCAAAATCCTACTCCACATAGAACATGAGACTCACACACACTTTGCTAGATCCTCCTTCCCCGAGATAGGTCACATCACAAATCCTTTACATAGTCTCTTATAGTCACTTTCACTTAGCTCTGCAAGTTCTCAACATAGCATGCATGGAGCATTTACAATTTGTACTTAGCACTTAGCACGGTACCAAAAAACCCTTCTCTTCTCTCTACATCACCTAGAATTCTATTTATACATTACAAAAAGGGCCTAAACATGGGTAAAACCCATGGGCCAACATCCCCATACCCGTTACATAGCCCAAAACCAAAAAATCCCTAAAAAGGGGCCGAGATCCCACAATCTCCACTTTGACTTGTTCTCCACCTTCGATAGCCTATCGAAGTCCCCAAAATAGGTCAAACATGACCGAGGATCCTCAAAACTTGGTCAAGGTTAAACAGGTCCCCAACACTCACCTGTGACTCGTCCTGAGTCACTTTGATCTGGGTATATCTTCTTCAAAATCCTTGAGCTTGGCTCGAGCTGATTCGACCTGTTGTTGTGCCAAGGCCTCTTGCTCGGTGAACTCTTGGATAACTGCTTTGTTGACAGGTCCCTCTAAGCATTGTTCAACTACAGTGACGACTTGCTCTAGTTCTACTCCTTGG
>JASDQU010338151.1:0-12539 GCA_032191745.1 Picea mariana
CATCATATCAATGACAACTCATTGATCCATCTTCATCTATGCATTCTCATCAAGGAAAATACATATTATATTACATCAATCATCAATCAATCAATCCTTTGACATCAATCAATCACTTGACATCAATCAATCAAACCATTGGCATCAATGACAACATGATCCAACAGTTGCTACCATGACTTCTATAGTAGTTGAACTTTTTTTTTCTTCAATTTGTCTTTTAGACGAACACAACCACATGATGTAAGGCTCTACTTTTCATTCTCGGTTGAGTGTGATGATTTCACAAGAAATTTTTGTTCTATTCAACTTTTCAATAATAGAGAGCATAGAATCTAGTACATATGACAATTTATCTGACTTGCAGGTGTGTTGTAACTATTGATGGATTTAGCTTCCGAAACGAATTTCTGGAGTAGAACTTGGAATTGGAAATTGTGGCAAAGAAATTGTTAGCTATGAGGTGGCCGGAGGAGGATGAACATATGAACATCCCTTACATATTTCCAATTATCGTGTCATCACCTATTGTCACAATAAAAAATAGACTTCAAAGTAGAGGGGATGGATTGGCTTATGATTATTGTTGGGCCCTTCGTTTTGATAAATAGAAGGTGTGTAAGATATTTCAGAATTTAGTTTTGATAAACAAAAGTTTCACAAGCTACTTTGGAATTAGATAGTTGACCAAAGGAAGGAACAAAATGCATAGAAAAGGGAAGGCACAACAAGAAATAGTTAAATTATAAAACAGTTGGAAGGACAACGCAACACCATTTTTGGAGAAAATGGTTGCAATCGAATCAAGAAGAGGAGAGAACTCTCAGTTTCTCAAACAAGAATCCTAGATCATATTACAGATATGAAATCAATATGATTGTAGAATGAGGATAAGGATGATGATGAGAATCAGGATTGTTATCACTTTCTGTTGTTATTAGCTTAGCTAAGTCTTGAGATCTGGAATAGAAACCATACTGATAATGTAATAGAGTCATGTAGTATTGTACTGTTGGAAAGAGAAAGAGGCCGAGATAACCTTGTCTCACAATAGTACAAAAGATTTTTTTTATTATATTTGGCATGACCAATTGTATTTGTAACTCAAGTTGATCTCGTATTTTGAGAAGAATCATGTTATATGATAATACACTAAGAGACCCAAATTTTCTTGGAAATATCTTGTGTACTTAGTCTTTTGATTCTAGTGAATGTTATGCTATGTTATATTTTATGTTTGATGTGCTTGAATGATTATATCTTACATGTGAATGTCAATGCAACTCTATCTCTCCATTCTCGGTTAGGAAATGTTCAGGACTGCAACAGGTTTAAGCTATCTTGTGTATGAATGATATGAATATTGATACTTCAGAGATCTGTCTGAGTATTATCCTTACCCTTCCCTCTCCTATTCATATTGGTTGTGCTTAGGGTGATACTTCCTCCCTCCCTAGAAGATGAAAATTCCAGTGCACTAGACTACATCGATACCTTTCATTGGTAACTTGAGACGGACCCTGGTCTGATCACTTTTGCGCCAATGAAATGGTTTTGTTATTGGGACATGTTCTTTAAAAGGGAACCTGTAAGGAGAATTATTCTATGGATCTATACATATGATACTCTGAAATGGTGGGAACAAAATTGTGATGCTTTTATATGGAAGAAAGCGGAGTTGTGAGGTAAAAGCGTGACTTCTACGAGAGATTGTGTCTTTTATTCGGAAATATTGAGTGACCAATATGAGATATTTTGTGTAAAATTCCCGAAAGAACTGTTCCACTGGGTATATTGACTACAAGAAGCTCTAGAATTCAAAGAATGCATCAATAGAACCTATACTTGGGACAAAGATAATATTGCAACACTTCATTAGTTGGATCACCAGATTATGAGAGCAATCAATTTTTGGGTTAACATGACTCTGGAAGGGTATATTATTGAATTCGCAGTTGAGAATCACCAATCTTTTTCATGGGCGGAAGAAAATTTCAAGAAAGGTGCATGCAGAAGAATGTTGAGGGAAATTCCCATATGGATCAAAGCATTCTTGATGGAGGAGGGGATGATAATTATTCCCTCGACTGATATGGAATCCTAAACACCTCTGCTTGGGGTAGGGTGACTTTGGTGTAGGATCATGACCTAAGAAGAGGAAAGGGTTCTTTGATAGATGGGGGAATATCAAGGAAAGAACGCAATAAATGAGAGAGCCTTTAGGAGAGCCTCCATAGTTGAGAAATGGTGGTGTGCAAAGGTAAATAAAAAAACAAATAAATATGAGGTGTTGCGGAAAGAAATAATATCAAGAGGAACAAATGAAAGAAAGAAGGAAGATTTGAGGAAGGTAAGAAGACAAGAAATACTGGCAAGTCTAAGATTACAGAAGAGAGAAGCGTAGAGAGAAAGGAGTCCCTAGGTGGGTGGACGAGAAGAGGAGTGTGCAGAAGCAAGGGAATATGAAGTAGGTTTGGATCTTGTAGGATACCGAGAATATTCATCCCCGACATAAGGAAATATCAGGAATCAGGACGAGAAGGTTTCTCTAGAGGAAGAAAATGAGACCCCCCAAATCAAATAAACCCACCCAGAAGTCACTGGAACCAGCCTCGAATCACCCGTTCCTCGAGTGTCCTCTATACCCATGGTAAGTTCTATATTGCATACCTATGCTAGTTATATTCCATCACATTCAGTTATTCAGACACATTTTGTAAGTGTAAACACATGGAGGATATTGGGATCCCTTGGAATATCGCAACCAGGGACATTAGGTTTCATTTTAATAGGAACAATGAGACCCGGAATGGCTAGAAATATGGGAGGATCGATTTACCGATACCCAAAATTCTTGGGTAAATGGGACGGGGGTGTAGAGAAACATTGGTTCCTATGCGAAGCTATCTAGATATCCAGAGGGACTCTTGATGAAAACAAGTTAGTATAATTTCAAACTACCTTGAGGGGTCATGCCCTCAAATGGTACATGAAGGATACTAAATCAAAGGTGCAAGGACAAACATTCACCCTTGCCCAAGTTCATTTGAAGTTCATCGTCGAATTCAAGCTACCTCAGTCAGAGAAACAAGCTCTCTCTGAATTGCAGGAAATTCAGCAGAGGGAAGGATAATCTTCCTAGGAGTACAGTTAGACATTTAAAGACGTTATTGGGAGGTCAGCACATCCAATTCATGAAGATCACAAGAGAGAATGGTACATCCAAGGATTACTACCTCTGACGATAATTCCTCTAACACATGGGTGGATAGCCACCTTAACACACCCCTTAGAACAATCGATGAATATCGAAGCCATGGCAGGTTATCCAAGGATTCTGAGAGTGACCATACCTACAATGGATTCAAATTTTTCGCAACTCCAGGGACAAATATTGGTGCTAACATAGAATATTCAAGAATTAACTATACCAAGACTAGGATGACCTCAGGTTTGGTGCACATGATGCTACACATAAGGGCATCTGACAAATGAATGTCCCCACATGAGGGGAATGGGTCCTCCTAACAATCTGATGGGATCCTGTCAAGGACCAACATGAGGAATTGTGAAAGTATCTGTGACTCCACCATTCCATGCAACAGGGCTATACCATGCCTTTCCAGGCACTCAAACATCTCATCCAACTTAGTATTGTGACATTTGTTGGACACATGGGCATGCATAAGTATATGACTAGGCCCATTACAATACATTGTGAGTTATGCGCATCTACAACACATGCTACAAATCAATGTAGAGTGCTAGGTGTGTTGGCTGAAAGATTAGATCAAAAAACATTCAGAATAAATGAAACCCCACAAGGACCTAGAAGAGGCCAAGGAGGTGGGGCTAGAGGTGGACTCAGAGGAGGAAGAAATAGAGGAAGAGGATTAAGAATATGTTACAACTGCAATGAACAACGTCACTTGGATAGGGACTTTCCTCACCCAAGACAACCATGGTGCTCTCACTACAAGAATAATGGGAATTCAACCAAAGACTACCCAGAACTGTTCACGAAATGGAAAGATCAGGTTTGTCAACAAGGAGCTAACTTCATAAGCTCATAACTGAAAAATGGAATCCATGGACAACTACCTAAAATCAACATCATTACTCGTGAAGGATAAAAAAATGGGGCAGATGTAGACAACCATCCCAAGATTTAGAAAACAGTTCCCAAGGATGACATGTATGACCCTTTGTATCAAAATTTGTTCTTCAAAGATTTAATAGAAATATTTAAGAGTATCCCTAATCTAGAAATAATGGAGAATTCCCCTAAATTCACCTTTCAACCTAAACTTGCGCAAGCCCCTACCTCACCACTGACACCTCGAATATCTGTAATTCCAAAGAGACACCTTGAGCAGTCTCAAAACATAATCAATCTATGGTTTCAATTGTTCTTTGATATCCTATGGGATGACCAACTTATGGAGAAGTTGTGCAATACCTTGTACCTAATACTGGGAAATGAGGGAACCCCAAAATACATCGTAAGGACCAACCTCCTTGAGAATAATACCCATAGAATACAAAGAAGAAAGGTGCAAACATAAAAATAATTTAGGTTAGTATCCCAGCTAGATGATTTTCAAATCAAATATGTCATGCTAGATTTGGGATCCGATTTCAACATCCTACCCAAAAAGACCTGGGAAGCTTTGGGAAAACCTTGGTTAGTGTATTCACCCATCCAGTTGAGAATGGAAAACTAGTACTGCATTTTCCCAGTAGGAAGGTTGGAAAATGTAGAAATATATTTCGTGGGAGTTAAAACCATAGCCAATTTCGAATTAATTGAAATCATGGGAGATAAAGATCCCTACCCTGCTCTACTCGAAATTGATTTGGAATACAACAACTATGCTATCATTGATCTAAAGAAGGACACAATGACATTTGAAGCAGATGGGATAAAAGTTGTTCAGCTCTTAGATTTGTATTTAGGGACTAGATACATTGAATCAATGGAAAACAACATGGAATCATATGCTCTTGACCAATTATACACAATAACAACATGAACGAGACAAGATTACATAAATCCCACTACAGATGGATTGGTAAGTTGGAGAAGCATATAGTCTGCTGACAAGGATTCAGAATTACCATTTGATAGTTGGTAGTAAGGCGCATACAAATGATTCTCAAGATGATGCGCACTTGTCAGAGCAGTGTGATGGATTGGAATCGATATCAGAGAACACCCAACATATGATGGTACCTCATAGCTACACAATTTTCTTGCTAGCATGGAAGAGAAAATAGTGGTGGATCAAAGGATCTTTGTTCTTGACTTAGCCTTGCAGGATACCTCCGCTAGATGGTTGGCCACTTATAGAGCCTTTATTATGGAGTGGGAAGATGCTAAGCAAGCCATCCAATGTCGATTCCAAACTAGGGATCAGCTGAAAGAAGAGATGAGTATATATTTTCAATATGCGCAACTGTTCAATGGATGTTTTGACCCCAAAGTGCATATTGAGCATTGCTTAAAACAGTGGAAAGTTGCAGAAGTACCCTCTCACCTATGGGTTCAGATATTTCTCCACTCACTGGGTCCAATCCCAAAATCTCGGTACATACATGAAGAGACCAGAATACAAACAGGTTGTTGGTAGACCTTATAGGACTAGTTTTGCAAGGACTTCTCCTTTACAAGTAAGTACCCTCAGCGCAACACGGTCTTTCAAAGAATCCGAGAAATGTTTTTTACTGATATCTGCAAACAGAGATCAAGCCTAGTAGTATGTTCTTACCATGTTCAATTACTTCAGTCTAGTCTGAGTCACAAATCTAATAAGATACATGTAGATTGTTGCAAAGTTGATAAATACCTGGAAAAGCCCGATGACTTAGAAGAACTTAGAAACTTAACTATTAAAGAAACAAAAGGTAGTAGAGATATTCAGGATACTATACCTAGTCACACATGTAGCTCCTATAACCATCCACTAAAGTTGTGGAAATTTAATATAGGGAGTACAAAGCATCCTAAGATAGCTTCCATAGGATATTATTGGTATGAGAGAACTATGAATGAAGTCCACAACCTGTTGTGGGAGTATGAGGACTTGTTCCCGAAAATTTTCTAAGAACTGAAAGGTATAAAAGGAGTTATGGGAGAAATGAAAATCAAGTTAAAACCTGACTTAAAACCTGTGAAGCACAGACCATACCTCCTTAATCCTAAAATAAAAGAGAAGGTCAAGAAGGACGTAGAGAAAATGCTTGTGGCAGAACTTATTTTCCCAAACGAAGAAGCAAAGTGTATTAGCCCCATAGTTATCCATAGCAAGAAGGATACATAAGACATTCGGGTCTGTGTGGACTACATAAGTTTGAATTATGCATGTGTACATGATCTGTTTCCAACACTTTTCAGTGACGAAGTGTTAGATTAGGTTGCGGGAAAATAATATTATTCATTTACAAACGGATTCTCAGGATATCACCAAGTCATAATTGCAGAGGAAGATAAGAAGAATACCACATTTATAATTTAGTGGGGAACATTCACATACAACATAATGCCCTTTGTATTAAATAATTCCCCTACAGTCTTCTCTCGAATCATAATAGCAACATTTAGAGAGTTCATCCACAATTTTGTAGAGTTCTACATGGATGATTGGATAGTTTACATCATGTTAAAGGAACATGTAGGGCTACTCCAGTTAATGTTTGATAGATGTTGCAAATTGCAAATATCTCTGAATCTAAGAAAGTGCATCTTATGTGTACCACACGGCAATCTATTAGGCCATATTGTATGTCGGGAAGGAGTCTTGGTAGACCCAACTAAAGTTGTGGTTATTCTGAACATTCCCCCACTTACAAGTGATAAACTTTTGCACTTGAAACTGGGACATACAGGATATTACCGCAAGGTCATCAGAAGATATGCAACTATCACCACACCTCCAGAAAAATGGTTGAAGAAGTCTAAAATATTTCGGTGGACACCAGAATGTGACAAAGCATTCGACATCCTCAAAAAACAATAAGTATTGCACCTATATTGATATTTCTCAATTGGGACATTGAATTCCATGTACATGTGGATGCTTTAGGAATTGCCCTAGGAGCCATTTTAGCACAACCAAGGGAAGGAAATATGGAACACCCTATCTATTTTCCGAGCTGAAATCTTTCACAATCTAAACGCAACTACAGAACCACTGAAAGGGAAGGTCTAGCTATGGTTTATGCATTAAAAATTTTAGACACTATTTGTTAGGATCTCATTTCAATTTTTTTACTAACCACTCTGCGTTGATGTACCTAGTCAATAAACCAGTACTTGAAGGAAGTATTTGCAGGTGGCTACTTTTCTTTCAAGAGTTTTCATTTGAAGTAATTGTCAAAATAGGAAGATGCAATGTAGGTCCAGATCACCTTTCCAGGTTGGAATCACGACAAAGTGGTGGAGAAGTAGATGATAATCTCCCATATGTGGACCTATTCTGAATTGAGGCCATCCCAAAGCATATTGAAGACATTGTTGTCTTCCTCAGTACAGGGACCTACCCAGAAAATTACTCCACAACCCAGAAAAAACATATGGTGGTTCGCGCAGTAGACTATCAACTGATTGCGAGAAAAAATTACAAATTGGATTAGACAACATCCTCAAGAGATGTGTTTTGAACCACGAGAGGCAAGATATCCTATGGGAATTCCACAGTGGAGTTGCGGGAGGACATGTTGGAGGTAAAGCTACTGCACAAAAGGTACTTCAATATGGATTATGGTGGGCTACGCTATTTAAAGACACTAAAGAGTATGCTAGATCTTGTGACACCTACCAAAGAGTAGGAAAACCATCATGTAGAGATGAATTACCCCTTCAGCCAATTAGAGTACTTCAAGAATTTGAGAAGTGGGTTGTTGACTTTATTGGACCGATCAACTTGCCAGCTAAGCATTCAAAGGCTAGATACATCATTACCACAACATATTACCTCACAAGATGGGCTGAAGTAGAGGCAATTCAAGATTGCTCGACAGATATAGCCGCTAGATTTATTTTTGAAAATGTCATTACTCGGTTTAGATGTCCTAGAATCCTCACCCGTGATCAAGGTAGTCACTTTATCAGCAACGCAATCACAACATTGAAAACATAATTCCTTATATAGCACCATAAGAGCCATCCATATCACCCACAAGCTAACGGTAGAGTGAAGGAATTCAATAAAATTATGGAAAGAGGACTGACAAAAGTATGTTGCGCAAACATGGAAGACTGGGATGATAGAGTTCTAGCAGTCTTGTGGGCTTACACGAATACCAAAAAGAAACTACACAGGTATACCCCATTTTAGTTGGTTTATGGGAAAGAAGTGTTTGTACCTACAAATTTTATCACCACTATTCTCTATATAACACATGCTACACACATGACAGTAATAAATCATTTGCACAAAGGATTGTAGACTTGCAAGAACTTGAGGAAGCGAGATTTTTAGTAGATTTTCATCAATCAATTAAAAAATCTAGACAGAAAGCTTGGCATGATAGGAACATTAAGTCAAAAATATTTACCCAAGGGGATATGGTATTACTCTATGAAATCCAGTATCAGAAGCATTGAAGAAATTTGCACGTGCATTGGTTGGGACACTCTGGTGAAGTCAAGCTAGCTCAACTGGACAGTATTCTTCGGCCAGGTTGGGTGAATGGTGCCCACTTGAAGCCTTACATTTCTCATGATTGAACCAAAGGATTGTTGCTCCAGTCCAAGGGAGCTTGTACATTAGTTAGATTTTTATTTTCAGTAATTTTTTTAATACATTTAATAACATCGGAGTGTGCATAGTGGCACAACGACATATGTTTTTTTTCCTCTTCGTCTAAGTGTTTCTTCTGTGCATAAATGATTACTCAGTTGCCAAGGGTCGGAAGAGTCACCCTTACATTAAATGAAGTCATCAAACATGATGAAGACCTTCATTGTGGTTAGAGGGGGGTGAATCCAAACTGTATCACAACCCACATACCATCTATATCATGTTCATTCATACCCTTTATGGTAGCTACAATAACCCGTCAGAACGTTCTGTCAATCCATAAAAGTGTGATACGTGTGGATTCCATCAATATCCCCACTGAGATTCTCAACTGTTAAAATGGTAAGCCCCTCAGGTTGAACATGTCCCTATCAGTATGTTCATTAATGCCAAGATCACCTTAGGGATTTTACCCCATTATCAGACTCGTCTGACGTCAGATCTTGAGATTGCGTTGTTGGCCTAATGATGAGTGTATTTATGAGTGATTACAGGGTTCTCTAGTTATCTTGTTTATAAGATCTTGTGAACCCAATAGAGATACTCATTGTTTATCTTAGATATCCTCTGGTTTTGCACTATCTATACCCTAGTTGAATCAGTGAAATCCTCCACTCCCAAGTCACGACCCTGACCCCAACTCAACTAGTCTAGTTTTCCAGTGAACTTGAGCCAACATGTCGAGAGTAGCAGAAGGCCGAAGTTCGACTCTGAAAGAGGAAATTCAAAATGAATCATATGATCTTTGGTTTGAGGTCATGGATGATGTTAAGGGAAAGGTTGAGCAAAAATCCTCGACTTCAACCTCACTGACCAAGAATTGTTTCCTGAAATGAATATTAGTGTGTTCTAGGACTTGGTTGTAGACTCTATGGCAGAAATACATTTTTTCCCAAATACAGAATTCATCAAATTGTTGCATTCCACCATTATGCACCTTAGGGATCTACTGGTCTTCAGGACCACTAGTGAGCTTGCACGATGCACCAAGTTTATGATCAGTTGGGTGCACGACAGGAGGTTATGGATCGATAAAATGTACCCAATTCATGGAGAGGACATCCAACATCTCACCGGATTTTCCCTTGAGGGTGAGGAAATATCTAAAGGATTCCAAGGCCCAAGTAAGCATGAGAAAAAGAAGGTTGAAGTCATCCTATATGATAAATTACACACCCATAGGAGCGGACGCACAACCAAAATTGAGCCAATTCTACCAGAGACGGTCCAGAAAATACGTTACATGATCACAAGTAAGGTTATGCGATCGTACTATAAGGGAGAATGAACTTTATATTCTCTCTTAGTAGCGAATGTTTGTGAAAAAGGAGCAGTGTTTAATTGGTGCAACTACTTTTTAGAGGAGATCCTAATTGCTTGCAAGGAAGATCAGGAGAAAGGAGGAACCTTTGACTATGGCTACCTGCTCATTACGTTTGCAATGTGGAAGTGGCGACCACGCACAGGAAGATAGTTGGCACCTTTAGATAAGGGGCGCCTAGCAAATATGTTCGAACCTTGGCATTCAAGGTCAGAATCGGAGAACATGGAGTTCAACAACGTAGAATTATTGAAGTGGTACAACCAACTCACAGACTCAACTCAGCGGTTTCACGTCCCACGGGATATATTAAATTTAAACAAAAGGAATATATCATTTGGTCTAAATCGTCGCTATATTTTTTTCTAGCCGAGGCATGCGAAGCCTGAGGACTTCCACGCGAGGTTTCTACCCTTCTATCTTGACAAATAATCCTTTGAAAAAGAAGTCTTTCATGGAACATCGTTAAGAGCAACCCTCGCAAGTAAGGAATGAACTACCTCTTTCCACCAGAGATTCTGAGGAAAAAGGGGAAGGAATAAGAATCAGGGCCAAGTTCTGGTGCAATAGAGAAGAAGCAGAAGGTTCAAATGCTGACAAGCTCAGAAGAAGAGGAAATTTCCATTGTTTCTGCAGCTCCCAATATAGGTCATTCTATCAGGTAAGGATGTCAATGAGATCCTCTTTGTTTTGTTTATAGGGTATGTTTCAATAAAGAAACCTTGAACAGGTGTTTCCCCTATAAAAGTTATAAATCCACAACCAATATCCATGACTCTGGCTTGCACTAGGGACACCACTCATGCTTCCCAGACTGTTATTAACATTGCATATGACCCTGACCCAGACACCACTACATACATGACCCTCGTTACTAAGAAATACCCATCACCACCACAAGACACCACCGTTCCCTCCCAACCCACTGCACCCGAACCAATGCAACTGGATATTCCCGAACCATCCGAGAATGTGGAAGAACCCATTACCTTGAATACTTCAACCTTGAGCTAGTAGATGCTCTAGCTATACCAATTTCGGTCACTCTACCTTTGGTATAAATTCAACACTACTTACTCTAATACTGTAAGCTCCAGTCATCGATATTCCTCTCTCAACGGTAAGTGTTGAGATTCCAATTATCATAATCGAGACTCCAGAAGTTTTTCTACCTACAAAGACATGAAAACAATCAATTCAAACAAAACCAAAAACACCATCAGGACAGAGCACAACATCACTAAAATAAAAACCGTAGCCAATACTCCAAAATCTATAGTAGTGTGCAGAGCTACTACAACTTTTCTTGTCAAAGACAGAGTTTCTCCCTCTACTTTCAATAGCTATGAAGACCAGACTTGCACAAAAATTGCAAGGTCCATCTCCAAGAGAAGAATAAGTGGAGGCACCCTCAGAACACTCCATGGCTAGTGGAATACCACTTCAAACTCGAATACCCTTAGATGCCACTCTTACATCCAGTGAGTTCACTCATTTGCCAATGCCACAACTAGTAGGCCTCATTAAAGATTCTACCGACTAGTTAGAGCATAGGATCAGCATGTAGAAAGAGAATCCAACTTCTGCAAGTAAGAAGGACTCCTAGTGAAAACACAAAGAATGTCAGAGGATAATTTGAATATTCAGGTAGATCATAAAGTAGAAAAAGTAAAGGAAAAACTAACATAGGCCTCTATCACCTTCCAAAATTCAGTGCCTCAGCTATTGGAATCCAACGCAACAGTTGATCCAACAGAATAGATTGAATTGGTTCAAGTAGCCTAGAATGAGCTGGCAGAACAAGCAAAAAATCTCGAAGTGCAGTTGCGGGAAAGAAAACTAGAAGTTGAATTACAACGCCACAAGCTAAAGGAAAAATTGGAAAAGGTTGTTTTGGAAGGAAACAATGCAAAAATAACATTGCATAAATATACTACGGAGTGCACTACAATTTTCAAACAGATCAGTGATTGGATGGGAGTAATCTCATGGTGCAACCAGACACTAGAAGACTTATTCTTAAAGATCCAATCCCTTAATGCAGAAGCGGCCAAAGCCATGGATCCGCTAGAACAACAAGTGAAATTTGGCGAGATTCAACAAGTAGATAATGATCTAAATGCATTGTTTGAAGTTCAGACAATAACCAAGAAAGAACTCTAAGAGTTTTGACCAGTATTCCAAGACGCCTACCTACAAATGCATCAAATGGACGCCATCATTGACACATAATGGAATTCCCTTGTTGCATCCAATCCAAAAGAGTTCACTACACGTGTTGATTAAGGTTGGTTGTCATTGATGTCAACCCTTGAAGAAAGCCTGGTAGCACAAAGGTTTGGGTAATGGACCCAAGTTTTTTTTATGTAAAGATGACTCGTTATTTTCTTGTCATGGTTGATAATAAGTACAAATAG
>JASDQU010338153.1:0-12400 GCA_032191745.1 Picea mariana
TTAGATAAGTAGTCATTAAGGGAGAGTGTTGGAATATATAATTCCTACTTATCTAATATGATGTATTAAGAAGTAGAGTCAATCTCTACGTGAGTTGTGTGATCTTATTATTAGGAGTTTGTTAGGGAGTTGGATTTATGAGATCCTAGATTCATGCTTATGGTTGATATATTTGCTCAACCTCTCATTCTATATTTGGAATAAGTTAGATCTGATAACTATCAGTGAACTCTATATAATGAGCCACAAATGTATTGTATAAGGTATCAAGTAATCTAATAGTGTTGTGTTATAATGTCTCTCTCATTTGTTAATTCTTCCATGTGTGCAGAAACTGGAAATAATATCTGAATGGAACTTTCTATTCTCGTTCAATTCTTCAATTGTAGACCCTACAAACGAAGAGGAACAATAGTATACATCCCTATAGATGGAAGAGGAATAAAAATATATGATTGTCCTGGTTGAACCCCTTCCTAGTGAACTAGAATTTTCTAAAGTAGATAGGCTATGAATGAACCATTGAAACCATGATTTAACAGTACTATGATAGGCTATGAATGAACATTGAAACCATGATTCAACAGTACTATGAACGTAAATGCATATTATAAATATATGATGGTATCATAGATTATTGCAATGGTTAGATAGTGTTTTTGAGACACCAAGTAGGCGAGCACTATCCACCCGGTTGCGAGTCTTTAAGACTATCTATGTTCCATCTTGCTTTGCTCCTTCCATAAACCATCCGAATGTATCCATACATATATGAGATACGCACAGAGACCGTCTCTCCTACTTTGCATACGTGGATCTAATCAGGGAGAGGCTTGATGATACCTGTGGTTCTCTCTTTCCTCGTAACGTCTTTGCCCTGTATAAATGGTTTCCACATGCCTCTCCAGTTATGCCAGTTTTGGATGACCCGTACTTCCCTGTAGACGTGCATGATCTCCACTATCTCGGTTTAACCACTCTTTATGTCTTATATACGAGTGCCTGCATGAACCCCTAACAAACCCCCTCCCACCGGCATCCCCTCTGCAGTCCCCTCATCTTCTGGCTTCACCATGACTCTTGGTTCAGAACCCTCCTCATGATGGGAAGCCATCTGTCCTTGATCACGTGCCTGACTGTCAACCACCGACGACCTCTTCCCTACCCCCGCAGGAGTCTCCTTCCTTACCTTACTATTCTATTTCACTTTCCCACCTTGTTTATGCAACTCCTCTTACGGTTTCTTCCACTGGCCCTACCAACACCTTCCTTTTTCAAGCTCTCCACTTTCCCGCAACGGTGTAGGCCTTAACAGATCCACTCGAGCCACAGCCCGAGCCCGAGTTGATCGTAAGAATAATACCTGGAAGGTTAGACAATCCCCCTCAGTCTGTACTCTCGACAAAGACATTGCCTTGGACAAGGTCGCCTGTCTCTCCAAGCGAGCTCTGGTAGGAAAGTTCTACTATACGAAGATGCACAAAGCTCGCCTTTCATTGTGGTTATAGGAGTACTGGAAACACGTGTTTGGTTATTTCCCGAGGACAAGCCTCCTATCCAACCACTAGTTCATCTTCCATTTCCTGTCTAAAGTAGATTTACAATTGATTTTAAAGTCCCCGTGGATACTAGATAGGGGAGTCCTCATGCTCAAACATTGGTCGCCCAGTTTGAGTCCCTTCTCCGGTTCTTTTAACAAAAGAAACTTGTGGATGCTCTTGTCTGATTTTCCGCTCAAACTCTCGTACTAGTCTTTGAAGAGGTTGGAAACACTATTGGTAAGTTTGTTTTCTTTAACTCATGCTCCCTAAGCTGGACTAACAAACATGTAGCATGGGTGTTGGTTGAAATCGACCTTCAAAGTGGCCTCCCGGATTCCATTGATGTCAATTTTGGGGACCTTTCCTTTAGACAACCACTCAACATCTAGAGGGAGCCTTTTCAGTGCCATCTTTTCTACCAGACATGACACTTCAGGAATACTTGTTCATTGACAAAGATTGCACACTCGAGGACCACTTTGGAACAAGCTGGATCTCCACATCCATAGGCTTTGGGCCACGATACCTTCCTCGGTAAGATGCATGACTTTTTTCCTAATTTCTTCCTTAAAATCTCAGATGATATGCTTTCATATTTAAAAAATATTGAGTCTTGGGTTTTAGACATTTTTGAAGATTTTTGGAAACTCCTCCTTAACAAACTGGNTAGACCCTTCCACCCCCAAATTGGATCCTCCTGAGGCCCTTGTCCAGGTTGATTGCAGATGACCTTTTCCCCCTCGCATTGAGCTCCCTAGTCCCGTTCACTATCAATCTACTGCTCCTATCCCCTCCTCCCTATCCACTTCTTCCATGGTTGAAGTTTCCCCTCTTCAAACCCTCTCCCCTTCAACTTCCCCTCTTTCTGCCCCCTCTCTTGATACCTATATTCATCCCTCTTCTACCCTCACTCTCGCGCCTCTTTCCCCCTTTCCCCTCATTGTTACACACTCATATTCCAACCCCCTCCCAGACTGTTCCAATGTTACCATTAGGAAATCTTGACTTAGACCTCCTAAAAAGCCTCCTGACTCTATCAAAGGCGGACTTTCTAGATTAACTAATACAGAGCCTCCCCCCTCCCTTTCCCCATATCCTTCTCGAAAACCCATCAACCCCTCTCCTGCAGCCCTTAGAGCATCCTTGTCATCCAAAGGTGTTCCTTTATGATAGTTTTTTCACTCAACCTTTGTGGGTTTAGAAGCCCCACTAAGCTAGCTTCCCTAAAAAGATTACTTTTGAAGATCATACCTGATACAATATTTCTCCAAGAAACTCAAATTGATGGTGACAAGGCAAAAAACCTCTGTTTACAATGTCTTCCACAGTGGAATGTTGTTGCCTTAGACTCAATCGGTCACTCTGGGGGACTCCTTACTGGTTGGAACCAAACATTTATTGATTTTTGTGCCTTTGGTATAGCTGCATGTATTTTTTTGGAAGGCAAGTTAAAGGATTCTAAAGACCCTATCAAACTTCTTAACTGTTATTCACCTTACAAGGACCGTGAGCCTTATGGAAACAACTTTTTGATTCAGGATTTTTACAAGGAGACAATCTTATTATCGGGGGTGATCTTAATTTCACCTTCTCTACCAATGAAGTGTGGGGCTCTACAACACGGATTGACCCCCTAGCCGAGTTCATTGAAAATGTCCTTCTTTTCTTGGGTCTAATTGACCTCCAACCTTCAGTTATTTCACCTACATAGCTGAATGGAAGAACTAGATCCAATGGAATCTCTAAAATACTGGACCATTTTCTCTTAGATTCTAAGATGGTCGATAGACATCAACATTTCCGTTTTTGGGTAGAAGATTCATCGATCTCAGATCATCATCCGATCTCTCTTCAATTTGATTGACCTTCTCGGGCTAATGCTTCCCTCTTTAAATTCAATAGCTCTTGGAGCTCTGATCCCAAGTTCATTTCATTAGTCCATTCTACCTGGATTGACATGAAAATTTGGTCCGACAGCTCAACTATTATTCTCCTATGTGATAAACTTAAAAAGATGAGGCAATCTATCATTCAATGAAAGACTAATAAGAAGTTACAAATGAACTTCGACCTTGTCTCCCTTGAGCAACAAATTACTGATCGTTTTGCTAAGAGTCCTACACATATCTTTGAAGTGGAGGAATTTGATTCACTTAAGAATCTCACACAAAGGAAGAATGAGGTATTATCCATTGAAGAATCTACCTGGAGACTTAGGAGACGAGCTATGTGGATTGAGAAACGCGACAAGAACACTAGATTCTTTCACAAGTATGCGACCCAGAAACACAACCACAATACTATATGGGACCTGTTAGATGCAGAAGGGAACATAATTTCTACTGATTCAGAGTTACAAAAGTTGGCGTTTAACCACTTCAAAGCATGATACAGTGCCATTGATACTCAGAACATTGATACCCAACTTGATTTTCTCAAGATGGTCCCATGTTTCTTTAATCATACAGACAATGTGGATATAGGCAAACCTATTACGATCTTAGAGCTTAAAGATACTATTAACAATATGCCTAAATAGAAAAGGCATGGTCCATATGGTTGGACAAATGAACTTTTCCACAGTTTCTTTAATATCATGGGTATGAATTTACTCAAGGCTATGGAAGAGTCTCGTACTATAGGATATATCCCAGGGGCATTAAATGCAGCTTTCTATGCTCTCATTCCTAAAATCAACAAGCCGGTCAATTTTAATGACTTTAGGCCCATTGCTCTTTGCAACTTCGCCTATAAAGTTATTTCTAAGAACATAGCTTCCCAGATCAAAGACAAACTACCCAACTTCATCTCCATCGAAAAATTTGGCTTCCTGAAGGATAGGCTAATTTTTTATGTTGTTGGCATCACACAAGAATGTCTCCATACAGCTAAGATGAAAAAACAAAACTCCGTCATTTTAAAACTAGATTCAAAAAAAGGTTACGACAATGTCAGTTGGAAATTCCTCCAATTACTTCTTGATCAGATTGGCTTAAACTGGTGTGTTTCACAGTGGATTATGGGTTGTATCACTTCTGTTAATACAAATGTGCTATTTAATGGTGTCCCAACATAATTGTTTAAATGTCATCGAGGACTACGACAAGGATGCCCACTGTCTCCTTTGTTATTATTTATTGTTATCGAAGCTCTTAGCAGGATGATGACACAAGCCATGGCCTTTGGAACTTTCCAAGGACTCAATGTTGCAGTTAGTACTTTTATCTCTCATCTTCTTTTCGTTGATAATGTCCTCATTTTGGGCTCTCGGGAACTAGAATATTGGATAACTTTAAAAACCATCCTCTCCAAGTTTTGCACTGCATCAGGGATGGTTATAAACTACCACAAATATGTTTTTCTTGTTCAAAATATCGATCCAAACCTTAAGCACAGTTTAAATTTTGTTTTCAATATCAAGATTAAGAAACTTGAACAAGGGAAAAAATACCTTGTTTTTTCTCTTAATCCAAACAATTACAGAGTTAACAACTGGATGTGGTTAATCAAGAAGATCGATAAGAATATCGAGAACTGGACCTTCCGATGGCTCTCAATAGGCGGTAGAGTCACCTTAGAAAACTCAGTTTTACAAATCATTCCATTCTATTGGCTCAGCCTTGCAAAATTACCTACCTCTATGCTCCACCGTATCCAAATTATTCTCACAAAATTCATCTGGAAGGGAGGTAAGAAAGGAACAGGTTTTCACCTTACAAAATGAAAAAATTTAGCTAAGCCAAAACAATTCGGAGGTTGGGGCATAAAACACATTTCATGGTTTGCACAATATCTCGCCGCCAAATCCTGTTGGATAGGTTTATTCAGTACAGGACTTTGGAATTCTATCCTCCGTAAGAAATATCTCAAGCGTGTAGATATCATATCCTGGTTGTGCAGAGATGTTCATAAAACACAAGGCTCGTCTATCATCTGGATGAAATTCATGCACTCTCTTCTGATCATAAAGAGATGGTTGATCTAGGATATAGGGACTGGTAAGTGAGTTGTCTTGGACCGCGATCCCTTCATTGGATGCAACAACTCATACAAAGTAACACTCCCACTTCTTCAGACTTTGAACAATTACAACATCTATACTTTAGCACAAGATGCAGTTGTTGATTAAGGTTGGTTTTCATTGATGTCAACCCTTGAAGAAAGCCTCGAAATTTTTTTTTTTGGGTAATGGACCCAATATTATTTGATGTAAATATGAATCATTATTGTCTTGTCATGATTGAGAAGAAGTAAATATGGATGAACTCCAAAGTGGTACCCTTATGGTGAAAGCCCTCACGAGAAGACACTTTGTGGAGTAAGAGAACCCATGCTTAATTGTGGAATAATGAGATGAACGATAATGAATTTGTCAATAAAACCATCCTATATGGATAATTCTTTTCATTCTATTTCTGGTGGCATGTGGAACATCACATAACTCCCCACGGTTAGAGAGTTATGGCCATGAAGAGTTGGAGACCCTAGGTTTGGGTAATGGACCCAAGATTGTTTGATGGATAACAGTATGAGTTATGATATATTTTCAGATAATACTATTCTATATGAATAGTAAATGTCATTCCATTTTTAGTGGTATGTGGAACGTCACATAACTCCTCATGGTTTGAGAGTTATGGCCTTACGAAGTTGGAGGACCCTCATATGTCATCTAGAAGCCCCAAAAGGTCAAAGTAGTCAAAGTGGTTTAAGAGATTTTAAAAGTTAAATAATAAAGTGAAGTAATAAGTGTATTATAATTCAAATTAAATACAAAATAAATTATTTCAATAATAAATTTAATGGAGAAATTAGAACTGGTTCAACCCTAAAATAAGGAAAGTGGGGCCAAGTGACCTATAAGATGTTTTTAATGAAGCTACTTGGAGAGTATAAATAAGAGGCAAGGCTCTCTAATTTTAATTACACTTGAAAATATTGAATATCTATAGCCGTCTAAGGCAACCAAGGATATCTAAGCCTAAATTCTAAGGGAAGGTGAAGAAAAGAAGGCCGAAATGGAAGGAAGGATAAATTCTTTTGATGGTGTTTTCTAAGATATGTTATTTACAGGTCATCTCACCATTTTCTCTATAAATTTTTTTCTATAATGATTCATACCATGAAATTTCTATGCCATTGAGAAAAAATATCCAAGTATCCATGGT
Organism: Picea mariana; assembly: GCA_032191745.1. Classification (NCBI taxonomy): domain Eukaryota; kingdom Viridiplantae; phylum Streptophyta; class Pinopsida; order Pinales; family Pinaceae; genus Picea; species Picea mariana. The sequence goes on from JASDQU010338153.1 coordinate 6,710, forward strand.
AAAAAATTCAGCTTGTGGGTCATTGTAGTTTTGGAGTTACACTTCGTGGAAAATAGGGTTTGTGGCTAGTTCTGAAACTAGTAAAAAACAGGTGTTTCGGGTAAAAATGTCGTAACTTATTCATAACAGATCCAAATTCAGTGAAACAAAATGTGTTGTTTAGGGTACATTCTGTAGTATGCGTTTTAACAGTTTCTGATCAATTCAACAAATATTCCGTGAGAGGAACGCTCTACAAGGTCGCTCTCTAGAATAAGCCAAAATTCCGCAAGGTATGCCATTTTTGCTATAACTCATTTTCTGAGAGGATCCAAGTAGTGACACTTGGAGGAATTGCATAAAACACACTGAAGAACATTGTATATCACTTTTAGATCTTTATACATTACAGGTACAAAGTTATGATTACTTCAAGTTAGGGATGTTGACTAATCCAAAACTAGGCATGTGAGACTAAAGAAAATTTTGATGAAAATGCTAGTGTCTTTTTGTTGAATTTAAGGAAGGTTTGCAGGAATGCGATCATATACACCAGGTCTATTACATATCTACAAATCAAATTTGGATGATGAAATTGATGATGGATTTTGGTTGAGGTACATGTTGAGTACATGGTTGAGACAAGTAGTTGATGAGTTGGCACATACATGAGGTGTATAGTTGATGATGTTGGTACATATTGATGATTCATAGTTGATGAGTAGTTGAAACATGATTGGTACATACTTGGCACATGGCTGGATGCACTTGTTTATGGTACAGGTTGACTACAGGTTATTTGGTACAGGTTGGTGCATGGTTGATGCACTTGTTTATGGTACAGGTTGATTACATGTTGAGTCATAGATTGATGCATGGTTGATGCATGGTTCAGATTTATTGGTATATTTTTATAGCAGTATATATCACAGTGATAGGTTGACAATGGTTCCATCATTCTACTTCTACTTCAGCGTGGTAGGATGGTGCAAGGATAGGTGGTTGTAGCCTCCTTTTGGTTGTAGCTAGAGATTTACGGAGTTGGAGATTCCCTCAGGTTGTAGTATGAGAAACTAGGGGGTTGGATCCTCCTTCCAGTTGTAGCCCAAAAACAAAGGAAGTTGTTGCTTCCAATGAATGTAATTCTTCAACACATATAAGAAAAAACATTCCATGGTTTTCTCTTGATTTGGGTTTCCATGTAAAACACTGGTGTATTGTGTATGTGTATGTTTGTTAATTTGTTCATTTCTTATTTACTCTGCAGTTATTGGATGATAGTTCTTCATTGATATAACACTTGGATTATATGGTTAAAAAGGATTACATTTCTCTATTACTGATTCACCCCCCCTCTCAGTAATACAACAATTGGTATCATAGAAGGTTCCTTCAGAAATCAGTTTAACCACTGAAAGGTAGATCATGGAGAGTACCAACTCATATAAAAATGGAATACCACAATTTGATGGACACAAGTATACTTTTTGGAGCATAAGGATGAGGACATATATACAGGCACAAAGTTTTCAAGTTTGGCAATCAATTTTAGATGGATACACAACACTAATAGTTCCACCAACAAATGACAAAGCAGTAAAACTCAGTGAGAATAATTCCAAAGACAGAAATGCACTTTTGAATGGTCTCAGTGATACGGTATTCACCAAAGTTTCACACTGTAAATCCGCTAAAGATATTTGGGACAAGCTTCAAAATATTTATGAAGGAGATACAAAATTCAAAGAAGCAAAGCTTCAGACTTACAGAGGTCAGTTCGAACAACTAAAAATGAAGGAAGATAAAGATATCACAACCTACTTCTTAGGAGTCGATGAAACAGTGAATGCAATCATAGGATTGTGAGAAGAAATTGAATAATCTGTAATTTTTCAAAAGATACTAAGATCTCTTCCTATGAGATTCAACCCTAAGATATCAGCAATAGAAGAAAGATTAGAGATGGACTCAATAAGCATGGACGAACTGCATGGAATCTTCACAGCATATGAAATGAGAACTGGACAGGAAAATCGAGATGTAAAATAGGCAACCTTCAAAGCATCCAAAAGATCAAAGCAAAAGAAAAAGGAACAATAAGAATATAGCATCAATAGCGACATCTCGGAAGATGATAAAGAAGTGGACAACTTCGTCAAAAGACTGAACAAGGGAACCAACGGTAAGTATAGAGGTAAGCTTCCTTTAATTTGTTTTAATTGTGATGGTATTGGTCATTTTGCTAACAAATGTCCTCATAAGAAAAAGAAAAATGATGAAGGTTACTAAAAAGGAAGACAAACATATAGAGGTAAAAGAAGTACAAAGAAAGTTTTCAAGAAAAGCTTATACACCAAAGAAGGCATCTCATCATCAAATGAAGATGAAGTCAGTGACAATGAGACAGGAAGAGTTCTATTCATGGAAGTAAAAGACTCTGACAAAGAAGACTCCAAAGAAGAATATGAAGAAATCGAAGAAGAATGTGAATAAGTCAAAGAAGAAATTGAAGAGTCAGAAGTTGACTATCGAGAAGAATTAATGTGTGCCATAGAAGTTATCAGAAGAGAAAAGTAGAAAAACAAGAAACTACAAGCAGAACTAGACAAGAAAAAGGACACTCGAGAACTAGAACAAATGATCACAAAATTGAAGGTTCAAATAAAAGAAGATAAAAGAATTGAAGAAGCACTTAAAGAACAAGTAGAAGAAAAGGACAAGATCATTGGAAACTTGGAAGCAAAAGTTGTCACACTAAGAAATGATATTCAAAAAAAAAATATGAAAAATAGCTCAAAAGTTCTGGATGACATTATCAATAGTAAAAAATCTCGTTTTGAGAAGACCGGACTTGGATACAATCAGACAGAAAAGGGATCAAGCTACAAAACAAAAGAGAAAGAAACAAATCCAAAGAGCTATGCAGAAACAATCAAAGAGGATAGGAATATATACAAGGAAGATTACAGGGACACTCCTCCACCAAGAAGATTCACATTTCAGAATCAACAACAAACATATAGGCCTCAAGAAGAAGAAGGATTCAAAAGAGGACCTCCTTTCAGAAGATATTCAACTCCCAGGTATGAAACTATATTTTTTGGTTTATGTTATGCATGTAATACTTTTGGACATAAAGATGTGAATTGCAGAGCTAACAATAGGAACAGTAACAACTTTGAGAGTTATACACAAATGGATTATTCAAGGAGACCTAGTGACACACAAACAAGAAGTGACAACAGGTTTGAATCTTTGAGCACTAAAGTGGAATGTTACAAATGTAAAAATTTTGGACACATGGCCAAGGATTGAAGAATGACAGTCCCTTCTAAATAACCTCAACAGAATAACAACATTCACAGACAAGAACCTCAAAAAATTACATGGATAATAAAGAAAGATCGGTATAACAATGAATAATGCACAATCGCTCTACAAGCTAAGAAGAAGAAACACGGTTTGTATGTTAACAGTGGATGTTGAAAACACATGACAGATGATAAAGACAAATTTCTTACATTACGAAAAGAAAAAAAATGGATCAGTCTCCTTTAGAAATGATAATTCATCCAAAATCATTGGAGAAGGAACAATTTGAATTGGGAACAAGAATGAAAATGTAGAAAATGTTCTACTGGTAGAAGATATGAAACATAATCTTCTAAGCGTGAGTCAAATTTGTGACCAATGTCATAAACTTACTTTTGATTCAGAAAAGTGTGAGATAAGAAAAGAAGGTTTAGGGAAATTGGTCGATACAGTTGCAAGAACTTCAAACAACATATATGTGTTAAGTGAAATTGGAAATGAAAAGTGTTGTCTAGGAAAAGAATATGAAAGTTGGCTATGGCACAGAATAATGGGTCACATGCATTTTGATAACCTTTTCAAAGTCAGCAAAAGAGAAGCGATCAGAGAAATGCCCCAAATCATGAAACCAACCAACACTTTATGCAAGCATTGTCAACAAGGAAAGAAAACACAGACCAAACTCAAATGAAAGGAATATTCAACAACAAGACCACTGGAAATTGTGCACACTGATCTAGTTGGACCAACTACAACAAAGGGATTAAAAGGTGAAAAAAACTTTATGTTATTAGTTGATGATTATACAAGAATGACTGCAGTTTGTTTTCTCAAGAACAAGTCAGAAGCTTTTGAAAACTTCAAGATCTACAAGGAAATGGTTGAAAATGAGATCGATTTAAGAGTGAAATGTTTGAGATATAATAATGGAGGAGAGTTCACTTCAAAGGAATTTATGGACTACTGTAGCAGTCATGAAATAAAAAGGTAATTCTTCATTGCTAGGACACCTCAATGGAATAGAGTTGTTGAAAGAAACAACATGAAAGTACAAGAAATGGCTCGAACAATGCTAATGGATTCTAAATTGACAAATATATTTTGGACACATACAGTGCATACAACAGTTCACATTCAAAACAACGTAATGCTAAGAAACAACATTGATAAAACTCCCTATGAGCTATGGAAAGGAAGACCAACAAATGTGAAACACTTTAGAGTTTTTGGAAGAAAATGCTACATGAAAAGAGAAGATGGAAGAATGGGAAAGTTTGACACTTGTGTGGACAAATGAATACTTGTTGGTTACTCAAGTGCAAGGAAAGCATACAAGTGTTACAATCTAAGATTGAACAAAGTTGTGGAAAGCATCAATGTAACAATTGATGAAACATGCAGACTAGAATCAAAGGAAGAAGAAAACAAATCAATCGAACAACTTTTCGAAGAAGAAGATGAAAAAGAAGTAGAAGAGGAAGATGAAGATGAATATGAAGAGAATCTGACAGAAGCAGAAGAACAAGTTCATAAAGTATCTCCAAAGACACCTAGAAAATGAGTACAGAAGAATCATCCTTCAGATCAAATTATTGGAAACAAAGATGCAGGAATTGAGACTAGAAGAAAAATATGTTCACTAGAACAAGCACACCTAACACTCTTATCTACAATTGAACCAAACTGTTTTGAAGAAGCCAACAAGGATGAATTTTGGAATAAGGCCATGGATGAAGAATTGGATCAAATAGAGAAAAATGAAGCTTGGGAATTGGTTCCAAGACCAAAGAATAAGAATGTGATCGGCACAAAATGGGTTTTTAAGAATAAATTGAATGAAGATGGATAGGTTACAAGAAGAAAATCTAGATTGGTATGTAAAGGATATGCACAAATTGAAGGAATCGACTTTGAAGAGACATTTTCCCCAGTTGCCAGAATGGAAGCAATCCATTTACTTTTACCTTATGCATGCTCCAAAAATGTTAAAGTATATCAGATGGATGTAAAATACTTTTTTCTGAATGGGGAACTTGAAGAAGAAATCTACATTGAACAACCAGAAGGATTTTATTTGTCAGAAAACAGAGACTATGTATGTAAATGAAAGAAGGCATTGTATGGTCTAAAACAGGCTCCTAGAGCATGGTACTCCAGACTGGATAAGTAATTGTAGCAGGTAGGGTTCAGAAAAGGAAGCACAGACAACAACCTCTACATCAAGGTAAGTCAAGGTAATATTTTATTAATTGAAGTTTATGTTGATGGTATTATTTTTGGTAGTGATGATGACAGGTTAAGATAGAAATTTGCAAAAGAGATGTGAAATGAATTTGAAATGTCGTTTCTTGGAGAACTATCCTTCTTTCTGGGACTTCATATATGTCAAAGAAACCAAGG
>JASDQU010338157.1:2354-12539 GCA_032191745.1 Picea mariana
CCTTCCGTCTCATCATCCACTCACCACCTACCACGTGTCCCTTTCCCTCCACGTCACCCTACCCCTAAAATGTGTCCATCACATCTATTCTTCTACCTCCTTCGCTTATCGCATTTTGCCATGTATCCCCCCTGTAACCTCTCTCACCCCCTCATCGCTTCATACAACAACTCCCTGCTGTTTTGGCCCCATCACTTCGTTCCCGTGCCCCACCTTCCGCGCTGGCCTCCACGCTCATTCGCCAAGCCAGTCAGTTACTCCAGGTGGCGACGCGGGAGTCCCTCCATGTCCCGAAGGTGCCGAGTTGGCTGGGCCATCCTCAATCCCGATGAAGCAGTTATTGAAGCGGTTGGTGGTGGTTAGACATCGTCTCCGCCATAATGGGAAAGCACGGCAATGAATTAAAAGCATGTCGATTCGCCGTTGGAACTGTCAAAGAATTAGATTGCGTCTGACATAAGTTGCATGATATTTCTGATGTTGACTGTCAGAAGCCATGCAGACGCAAATCTTTCAATGGAGTGTCTCGGTTCCACTGCTATTGTTGTTCTAAGTATATGAAGGTGTTTTCGCCATTTTTGTATCTATCGATGGTAGAGCTAAGTTCTCGACTGTAAAGTTTCAACAAACATTCTGGTTTCCTGGTTATGTATTTGTGTTTGAGACTTCCTGGTTTATGACAAACAATCCCTCTTTTTCATCTATGTTTCATCTCATGCCAGGGAGTTCATAGTCGAAGGATTCGCGTGGATTATTGCAATCTTGTTATGATAAAGGATTTGTTATGACATTATTGTATTCTCTGGTCTTCTGTGTTTGAATATAAAAGGATTTTGTGTTTGGATGCTTTCTTCTCCAGTCTATTATGAACCTGATGTTTATGATAGACCTTCGCACCCTTCTCATGCAAGTCTTCCCCCTACTCACCCTTTACTGCAACTCACTCTTTGAAGTTTATCAAGACCTCACTCGTCCATGCATGCCTGGCCTAGTTTCTGCGTTGATACGATATTGTTCTGAGTTTTCCTCCATTTGATCACCCCTTTAAAACAAATCGTGATATTAAACTGATGGGCGTCAGGCTCTGCTCCTGCAAGCAATCCAGGAGTGACTTCTGATCGCCAACAGGCGTGACAACCCGCCTCTTCATTCCAACTCCCAAGCTAACCAGGTATAGATACAATGACTAAAAGGTATGAATATAGTTACAAGTACAAGAACACGAAGGTATAAAGGACATCTGACTAAGTGAGTGAATGGTGATGGAATGAATGAATGAATGGGTGGGAAAATGAATTAAGTCCAAACTATATGTATGCATGTTTCCAACTTGACGCTTGTCATGTTGAGAGCTACTTTGGTCCACTTGTCCCCATCCTTAGAACTTAGGATAACATAATTATCCATACTTTATACTTTAAGGAATATTAATATAATATTCCTTTTTGGCTTAAGCCCCCTAGCTTAGCCTCTTATCCTTAACTTTTAGACCCCCCTTTCCCTAACTAGTGGAGTTTATTCCCCCATACTCTTTTATTGTAGCCGATCTACATGCAACAATGTATTATATTAATAATAAGACATATACAAAAATAGGCTCATTGGCCTTTAACATCTAGGCTCTCCGTCCTAATTCAACACATAATCCTCCTAGCTTATAATAACTGGCTCATCAGCCTATAAAACACAACATATACAAAAAAGGCTCTTTGGCCTCAAAATCATGTGCACTTAAGTTTGTTGTGCACGGTGTCCTGGAATGTGCACACTTCATCATTTTAGCTCACCATACATGTGCTCACTATACCATGGAAGGTGCATGCAAAATTATATCAACAACTCACCAGCTTATAAGCATTTTTATATTTACATTTACAATTTGGGGTTCAGCCTAGGGGTATTACATTGTACTTCATAAAAATGAGCCTTCGAATCTCCTATAGGGTGATAGTAAACTTAAAAAATAGAGGTGTTGAGAAAACCATTTCCTTTTTGTAGCACAAGTCAAATTTGATAAAAACCTGTATTCTATGCAAAACTCTGGGATTTTCTTCATGCTTAAACATGGGTTTGCTTCTTATGTTTCTCCCCTATGGATTGAGGCATATTGTCTGCCAAATGATGAATATTTCTGCAAAAATATACTCATTGCCACTACTTACACATGTGGCACTAAGCATAATTCAAATATTATGCCTTGAAAAGTCATAACAATCATTAGGAATAACACTCACAACTGTAGAATTTTCTTCCATTGGATTCGTGGTATTAGTTGTGAAAGCATTTCCAACAACTCCAACTCCCTCAGTAGCTAAAAAGCTATCCATTTGAGAGAGGTTCCATTTTCTATATTTAAACTTGACACTAAAAGCCCAAAAGATGGGACAATAGATGTTCCTTCCATCTCAACTGTGGCATGAAGAGTTGCATTACTCAATCCAGCTACTTCCTGGAAACCTTTATTTGCAACCAATACAAGTAATAACACTTGTCATTTGCAAAAAATACAATTCTCATGTAGAGACAAAATTATTTCTGCATAAATTCTTTTTCTCATGTGATAGTAATGATTGCATACACTATCGGGTCTTTGTTTTCGAACAAACTCTTCATAAAATTACCAAATTGAGCTTCCGACAGAACCATATGTTTTGACCACCTTCCTTCTTGAAATATCTTTTGAAACTATGAATTCCTTTGTCAAAGGATTTAGAGGGATGATCCAAAAACCTGTAATCCATTACTTTTAGAGACAGAAAGAACAATTAGTGTATGCACATGTCTAAAAGAGGGGAAAGTTGTTTGGAAGCAACAAGCTATCCAATGCAACATACATTTGAACCTCAATTGCATAAACTTTTAAAATCTTTAGTGTGTTTCGATGCTGGCTTGGAGGTTAGTCTTGACTCCTATTCATATTATAATGCGTAATTTCCCCAATCTTGGTTAAGCTAAAAACTCAGAGTTGATAGGAGATCACAGTTCTTGTTCAAGTGACTGCTTAAATTTATATCCATTGTTTTAAATAAAATCTTTGTGAACAACAAGGGACACCCGAAGGGTTTTGAGCCATGAGCTCGCTTCCTTGAAATTTTGTTCAAACCTCGATGTGGGAATTTTACCTTTGACACATTTGACATATTTGACACTTGGATGTAGGCTTGAATGCTCCTAATGCATGGCATCCTCGGGCTTCTATTGACGCTTTTCTGAGTACTCGTTGGCATTGGGTGATGACTGTGATCCCAGTTATGACATTTGGAGTTGGTATTTGTCATTTTGTTATCCCGATGACAGTCACCTAAATGTACCCCTGCGTGTTCATCCTTGGGTGATCTCCTTTGGAAACTTGTTCATTGGGAACTTGGTGTTAACTAGTGACCCTATTTGTTAGCATTTGAGTGGTGATTTACATTGTTATGCAATGGGATATATCCCATATGTAGTGTCAAACCATATAAAAAACATTTTATATAACAAACCCTTTCAATCACATGCTGACGCATTGAGCACACTATACATGCCTCTTCCCTTGATGCTTGCGGTATTTTTTTGGCTCTTGGTATTCAAATGCTCCATGATATATGGTATGAAATTTTAGATTAGACATAAAGGCCAATATTTTTTATAACAAAATTTTTTAAAACCCCAAATAAAAACATAAAATTTGCATATTTTCCCAAGAGCTACTATATTCAACAAACTTTCAAATTTTTACAAAAATCATAAATTTTTTGTAAATGTTAACATCAGGCTCCTAGAAATTTGTCCGTGCATGTGCTGCAAAAATGCACACTGTATAAAGGAAGTTCTTTCTGTAGCACCCTTGTCTTTGTCACATGCACTGTCGAATATGAAAACTTGTCCAAAGGTACAAATTTTTCTGCTACAAATTTAAACAGTAACACTTTCTCTATTGGCACAGGGGTAGACCCAGGATTCAACGCTTCAACAACGCACCAAAAAAATCCTAACTACTCACCCTTTCGGCAACACCTGCGAAGTAGACGAAGTCTCACCCGAGGTAGAGGCAGGGGGGGTTATAGGACTTAGGTGTCTGCAACCAAGCTGGGACACAGATCTGTGACTACAATTACTTCACAAAGTACTTAAAAGATAACATGCATTAGCTTATCCACTTCATTTACATCGCACAATAACCCTAAGGATAGATCGACGCAGTAACAATGATAGAATACACATCACACTTAGCATCATAAGTTATATCTAGCACATTCAACATAAATAAAGCACCAAGCATTCATAGATCTATCTATTACACATAAAAATCAATGCACTATCATATCCAAAACAAAAACATCATAGCACAAAGCAAACCATCAACACATGATATACATGGTTCACCCCATTGTGTGGCTATGTCCACCAACTACTTCTTCTTCTTTATTAGGCTTCAATCTCTTACATTCGTCTGCTCCTGTGCACTAAGCCACAGAGCCAAGCTTCACACTGGACATGTGATATACGCATTAAGCACCAAATCCACCTTACCAAAATCAGGTCAAGGCACAGAGCCAACTCCTCTGTCAGGCACATAGCCTTACATACATGTTCTGTTGCATAAAGTAACTCAGAACTACTTTCCTCTTGCACTTAGCCAATTACATTCCCATATATCATTACTCATCCTTACAATCTTATTCTTATTTATACTTTTACATTTACAAAAATGCCTAATCATGGGTAAACCCATGGGTCGACATCCCATACCCATTACAAAACCCTAAGAACCCAATGTTGGGTCCACAAATCCCACAAAACAAGTGAGATCCCGTGATCCCAGCTCCGCATAGGCACTCCATCTTTAATCACTCCGTCAAAGTCCGAAAAGTGGTCAAACTTGACCAATGTTTGCTCAAAACTTGGTCGAGGGCCAATAGGCCCCCAACACTCACCCGTGACTCGTCTTGAGTCACTCAGATCTAGGCAACACTACTTCGAAGGCCTCGAGCTTAGCTCAAGCTGCCTCGACTTGCTGCTTCACCTGAGCTTCCTGCTCGGTGAACTCTTGGATCATTTTCTCTATAATTGGCCCTTCCAGGCACTATTCCATTGTCACAACCACTTGGTCCAGATGAAAACCTTTTCCTTCGATCTCTTCAAACATCGTGCAGGATTCATCCTACACTGGTTGTAGCCTCTAGGTGAATTCCATTTTTCTTCCCTGGATGGAAGTAATTTACTGCTGGGCCGCGCACTGTTCTTTAGTGCTGGGATCTATCCTAACTGATTTCTCACTACGCGTATTCCCTTTGGAATGTATGCGGTGATCAACATGTACTCGAAGTCCCATGGGATATTGTCACAGTTAACCGCGTCAGCCAAAGGCGGGATATAATCAGGTAAGATCGATGGGATCTGCTTCACATTAGCTAGATCATTGCGATGCTTGCTTCACTTCTTAGTCGCGGGATTGGCACATTTCGAACGAAGCCCAGTCAAAGGGGAAGCCAACAGTCCCCTAGTCGATGATGCTTGAACACCTTCATACATAGCTTTATCAACCATAAACTTCTTCACAACCTCTTCGACAGATTTCTCTAGCTCAGTGTGCTCAACCGACATGCTCATTGTTAACAAATAGGTCAGGGTAGGTGAACAGATAGCGGGGTAAACAAACAGACAACGATGTCTGATAGCACATCTTGACACACACAATCACTTCGCTGTTAGCTCAAATAATTACGGGTAGCAAAAAGTGGTCCCAACGTAGTGTCTGACGGGTTAAATAAGCGAGCATCGTAATGAATTCCTCCAACGGGCATGGTTGCTTCCATCAATGCGAATCTGTCCATTATGGCACGGTCTCAACATCCAACGATGATATATCCACCCATAAATGAGTTTCCTAGCTATTCGGAGCGTCGTTCTAACAGTTGGGGTGCCTCCAACGGTCATATAGCTTCGCTAGGGCAAAGTCCCATTCTGCATGGTTCTACTGTTTTGGCGATGTTTAGAGCCTACAATACTGCTTCCTGTGAAGTCTTATCTGTAACTGGCTGTAGCTTCTCCAACTTGGCTTTCTTCTTACTGAGCTTCCTTGCCTTCTTTCCTGTGATCTGAGTTTCTCTAACTTTTTCTGAATTTCTCTTCCCATTCTTATTCTTATCTTCTCCTAGCGTAGTAGCTTTGCGCTGCTGATGTACTTTCGAGGGGTTCAAAGTTAATATCCCTTCTCTTATTAATTCCTAGATGCATTTACTTTCTTCTTGCATTTATAGGTCCTTCAAACCTTCTTGCATTCCTTCAACCTTGATAGATAATTCTCTTTCCTTCTGTTGCTTCAACTCAACTTCTCGTTCTTCTATCAGTCGATCTATTTTTCTAGCTATGAAATCCCTTAGTTCTTGCTTTTTCTTTTCTGTAGCTGCTTCCTCTGCTTTCCTTCTGATTTGATATTTCTCAATCCAAGTCTTACCTAGCAAAAGGGGGAAAGGGGCTTTGTTCTCAACAAACTTAATGACTTCAAATTCCTCTCCATTCTATGTTCCATGGATGATAATAGGTACATTAGTAACTCTTCAACATAGGGTTATCATCTTTCCTTTAAACAAGCCTATTCTTCCCAATGAAGGTATCATAGTAGATTTTCCCAAAATTTCCCAAGTGTCTTCTGTCATGATATTCACTTGTGTCTCCTCATCCAAGACACATTCTATGTCAAAGTCTCCTATTCTTGTATTTATGCACTATTTTTCTTTCATGATCTCTAATAAACTAACATCTTTGCGACCATTCATCATTTCTTTCAACTGTTATAACATGGTCTGAGCTTTCTCTGATTCTTTCTCTTTCTGGTTTTCTAATATGTTCTTAGTCTCTTGATAGTTTTCTTGTCTCATATTCATCCTTTCAACTTTAGGAATCATTTTTGGACAATATTCAACCTCATGACCAACAATTTTACAACAAAGACAAATAGGACCTATACCAGGGCTTTCCTTAGCAAGATGTCCTGGTCTTCTACAATTATAACACAATGTCAATCCTCTCTTTCTTTTAAGAATTCCCCAACTTTTCATGTACCATGCACTAGGATCACAGTGCTGGACCTGCAATCTGGACAAATTCTTTCTAGGTTCCTGCATCCATTCATTTGTCCAAAAATTCTTTCTATGCATAGGAATAACATATCTTTCTCTATTTCTATCAAATTTATTTAGATCAACTTTTTCTTCTAACTATACCCTGGCTTCCAGACTAGGACAAAATCTATCAAACATACCTAGATTCATGCTTTCGAAACAAAATTTTTCACTTATCTTACTCTTATCAAAGCACAAATCTTTACCTCTTTCAAGATCTGACCTCTTTTCTTCAGATCGAGTTTCTTTCTTAGCACAAAGCTTCGCAAGTCAAGTAGGTTACTACGCACTGCAACAATAGATCTACGCACAAATCTTCTCTTTACTTTACTTAAGTTCCCAGCAATCACAGTTTCAGGTCCCGACAACATAACCATTTGTTGGCACAGGGGCAGAGCCAGGGTTCAATGCTTCAACAACGCACCAACAAAACCCTAACTACCGACCCTTTCGGAAACACCTGCGAAGTAGGTGAAGTCTCACCCGAGGTAGAGGCAGGGGGGGTTATAGGACTCAGGTGTCTGCAACCAAGCTGGGACACAGATCTGTGACTACAATTACTTCACAAAGTACTTAGAAGATAACATGCATTAGCTTATCCACTTCATTTACATCGTAGAATAACCCTAAGGATAGATCGACGCAGTAACAATGACAAAATACACATCACACTTAGCATCATAAGTTAGATCTAGTACATTCAACATAAATAAAGCACTAATCATTCATATATCTATCTATTACACATAATAATCAATGCACTAAGCAGATCCACATCATAAACATCATAGCACAAAGAAAACCATCAAGACATGATATACATGGTTCACCCCAATTTGGGGCTACGTCCACCAACTGCTTCTTCTTCTTTATTAGGCTTCAATCTCTTACATTCGTCTGCTCCTGTGCACTAAGCCATAGAGCTAAGCTTCGCATCAGACATGTGATTTGCACACTAAGCACCAGAACCACCTTCCTAAAATCAGGTCAATGCACATAGACAACTCCTCTATCAGGCACAGAGCCTTACATACATGTTCTGTTGCACAAAGAAACTCATAACTACTTGCCTCTTGCACTTAGCCAATTACATTCCCATCTACCACTGCTCATCCTCACAATCTTATTCTTATTTATACTTTTACATTTTCAAAAAGGCCTAATCATGGGTAAACCCATGGGTTGACATCCCATACCCATTACAAAACCCTAAGAACCCCATGTTGGGGCCACAAAGACCACAAAACAAGTGAGATCTCGCGATCCTAGCTCTGCCTGGGTGCTCCATCTTCGATCACTGGGTCAAAGTCTGAAAAGTGGTCAAACTTGACCAATGTTTCCTCAAAACTTGGTTGAGGGCCAACATGCTCCAATTGGTGATGGTATCCTCCCTGCGAGATGCCAAGAAAATGCATACCAATGCCTTTTTTCTTCGCTGCAACTTGCAAATTTATCCTACTCAACTGAAGACAAACCCCCTTGCATACTAAAAAACCAAACTAAAAATTGAAAAGCAGTTTACTAGTGTCTCCATTGGGCTATGGAGTCTTATTCTACTTACTTCACACCAATGTTCAAAATCAAGCTTATTTATGCACATAGATCTATTCTAACCAGCTCAACTACTCTGCTCAAGTGTAGAAAAATTTCCAAAGTAACCATTCAAATATTTCATCAACTAACTGAAACTTGCTTCCATATTTGAGCACAAATAGAATAAGAGACACTGAAAAATATAATAGCAAAATAATTTCTTGAATCCAATACTTACAATTATGCAATTCTTCCCTTAAAACATTAAAGACAAAAAATTCTTTGCTCCATTCAGACTCCATGTATATTGCCACTGGATCACGGAAAGAATAAAATTACTACTTCTGTTGATCAGTGAAATTCTCTATTTCTGATTGAATAAAGTCAATAATAGGCTTGCCAGTTTTTGGAAAATACTGATCCACATTTGCCAGAAAAGGAGACAACGGTAGCTGATATTGTAAGACCTCTCCACTTTCAGTTGTTGCAACAAATATCAGCTCAGCATCATCTTCTTCATTTCCTTCCATAGACTTGGATTCATAGCTTTCATATACAGGGTCACTGTTGAAAAGTTCCATGTGTGATGATGTAAAAATATGTTCCTCATCATCCGAGTATTCATAAAAAGCAAGCCAATCTTCATTAAAATTTGAAATAGTAAATGCATCTAAAACATTGTCAAAAGCATCTACAATATGGCTATCAACAACTTGAGAATCATAACAATCCTGAACTTCCTCCTTATCAATAGTGTGCTCTTCAAAAATGTTTGCAACAACAATTTCTTCAATAAGAAATTTGTCTTCACAAGGATTTGCAACAACAAACTCTTCGTGATGATGACAACTTGAATGGACATAAAAAATGTAAGGAGTATATTGAAATCTGTCCAATACATCTTGAGCATTGCTATCTTGAAATATATTTTCATTGATTTCATCACTAAAACCCTCCTAATCATCATTGCTAAGATATTTTTTAAATTTGATTTGCTCAGAATAGTCATCCAAGAGGAGTTCAACATGATAAATCCTCTTACAATATGAATGGAACACACCATGAGAATCCTTTAGTGAAGAAATGCTAGAAATAGGAAGAGGTCATCACCATTGTCTTGCATCACCTTCCAACGAGTACATAAACATCTTCATCAATACATCTTCATGATGAATATCTAACTGGTCCATGTATTGATCAAAATCAATCAAGTGTTGTGCAGGATGATCGTGATCATCCTCTCTGAACCTAGGAAGGTAGTCTCTCCATTCATCCATAGTAGGAACAACATTTGGAAAACCAGGAACATCAACAAAATTAAAAGGAGCAAACCTTCGAGCCAAAATAACAACCATTTGAGTATCTGGCATCTTAAAATTGTAGAGTCACCACTGGATTCTTCAGTCATGGAGTTGCAGGGTGAATGATTGTAGTCACAACTTGTGTATAACTCATGTTCACCATCAAGAGCTAGAATTGATCGTTGTCATTTTCCCATGGAAAAATGACTTCGTTCCTCCATTCCCCGACAATGATGCCAAAATAT